>WAAB01007221.1:0-85811 GCA_013389865.1 Piaya cayana | reverse complement strand
ACTGCCCCCATCCCACTGCCCCCACTCTCTTCCCACTGTCCCCCATCCTATTGCCACTCCCTTTCCCACTGCCTCGACTCCCTTCCCACTGCCCCCACTCCCTTTCCCGTAACCCTCCATCCCATTGCCCTCACCCCACTGCCCCCCATCCTCCTGCCTCCACTCTCTTCCCACTGCCCCCCCATCCCACTGCCCCCTCTCCCTTCCTACTGCCCCCCTCTCTCCCCCCACTGCCCCCCCATCTCATTGCCACCCCCTACTCCCATCCCACCGCCCCCCCTCTGCACTCACCCAAGCTCCCGGGGCCGCTCCCCGCTCTCCCCTCGCTCCCTCCGCTCGCCGCCGGGGCTGGGGCCGAGGGGAGGCGAAGCCGCGCCGCCGTCCCGGCCGCCTCCCCGCTCCCGCCTCCCCGCTCCCCCGCCCTCCCGGCGCGCTGCACCATGGGATGCGCGGCTGCCCCCTCGCTCCCCACGCTAACATGGCTGCGGGGGATGTGGGGGGGCGAGGGGGGACGAGATGCCGCCCCTAGAACCGGGGGGACCCGCCCCGGCCCGGCTGCGCAGGCGCGGGCAGAGGCCCCTCGAGGGGCACCGTGGGGTCTTGGAGCCTTAAATGCGTCGTATCGAGGCGTCTTAGATTAATAGAAACTTACAGTCGTGGAATCGTAGGCTCTTACAATCCTAGAATCACGGGATCCTAGAATCACAGGTTCACAGAGTCTTGGAATCGTGAAACCTTACAATTGCAGAATTGTAGAATCATAGATTCACATAATCGCATAATCATAGAATCACAGAATCTTAGTGCCATAGAATTCTAAAATCTTAGAATTATATAATAATAAAAGCTTAGAATTGTAGAATCTTGTATTAATAGAATCTTAGATTCGTAAAATCTTAGAATCATACAATCTCACAATCACAGAATCGTAGAATCACGGTATCATACAATCTTAGGCTTGTAGAATCACAGAGTCCTAGAACTGTAGAATCCTAAAATCTTAGAATCATAGAATCTTAGAGTAATAGAATTATGAAACCATAGAATCACAGAGTCATATAAACTTAGAATTGTAGCATCACAGCACCTTAAAATCATAGGATCCTAGAGTTTTATGTAATCATAAAAACTTAGAATTATAGAATCATAGAACTTAAGGAATTATATAACCTTAGACTTGTACAGTCACAGAATCATAGAATTTTAGACTTGTAAAACAACAGAATCTTAGAATTGTAGAATACTAAAATCTTAGAATCATAGATTCACATAATCGTAGAATCTCAGAATCATAGAATCAGTATCATATAATCTTAGAATTATAGAATCACAGCATCTTCGAAATATAGAATCCTAAAATCTTATATAATCATAAAAACAGAATTATGGAAACATAGAATCGTCAAGTCTTACAAACACAGAATCACAGAATCTTATAATCATAGAATCACAGAATCATATAACCTTAGTCTCGTAGAATTACAGAATCTTAAAGTCATAGAACCCTAAAATCTTAGAATCATAAAAATGTAGAATCATGGAATCCTAGAATCTTAGAATCATACAATGGTTTGGGTTGGAAGGGACCTTAAAAATCTTGTGTTCTTGTTTGGACCCCTCGCTCCAAGAAATGCATTGGAGTGCTGGAGTGCATCCAGAGGAGGACAATGAAGCTGGGGAAAGGTCTGGAGCACAGGGGTTGTCAGGAGCAGCTGAGGTAACTTGGGTTGTTCTATCTGGAGAAGAGGAGGCTGAGGGGAGAACTCATTGCTCTTTGCAGCTACCTGAAAGGAGGTTGAAGAGAGAAGATTTTTGATCTGTACTCCCAGGTAACGAGAGACAGGATGAGAGGCAGTTGTCTCAAGTTCTGACAGGGAGGGGTTAGATTGAATATTTGGAATTTTTTTTTTTACTGAAAGAGTGGTGAAGCACTGGAAGAAGCTGCCCACGGAAGTGATGGAGTTCCTTGCCTGGAGATGATAAAAAACGTATATGAGTGGCACTTCAGGACATAGTTTAGTAGGCATAGTGGTGTTGGGCTGATGGTTGGACTGGATGACCTTAGAAGACTTTTCCAACCCTTATGATTCCTTGATTTCATGATTCATTTCCACAGTGGCACTGGTCAGCACAATTATTATCCTGTTTCAGGACTAGGCTATTCTCTTCCAAGGAAATACTTGCATATCCACGGTGCTTTGTCAGTGAGTATATTTAATAAATTAAGTGTGAAATAGTAATTTTAAAACTCCCTGTCCTCTACTGGCAGCTAAATTTAGGTTTTGTTCTTCTGCCTGCCGTAGGCAGCCTCATCTTGAGCAGATTCTGAACCACTGCCTCTGGTAGTTGCTAGTGTGGCTGGGAACTGGAGATAGGTGCATTTCATTTTGTTTGAATCGTATCTGTAGCTGAGCTGGCTGGCTGGGCTGCCTTTATAGCTGATGGAGAGCAAGTCAACATAGTCAATGGCATTTGGGATGTGGCTGCATCAAAAGTAGTGACCATCAGGAAGCCCCATCCCTTGAGGTGTTCAAGACCAGGATGCATGAGGCTTTGTGCAACCTGCTCTAGTGGAGGATGTTCCTGCCCTTGGTGGCGGTGTGGTGTCAGTGTCGAACTGAAAAATCTTTAAGGTCCCTTCCAACCCAAACCATTCTATGATTTTATGATCAAATATTGGTAGATCACTTCAGGGTAAGACAAGTCACACTGTTAAACCTCCCAATATTTATGACTTTCCTGGAACTATTAGGAAACTCAAGGGAGATATGGTAAAGAAGTAGACACCTAGATTGTCAACACAGTTTTTCAGGTGAATCCTACCTAAAATATCCCAAGCCCCTGCAGGATCCAATCCATCAGGTAACCTCTGGACATGATACAAATGCACTGACAACCATATAAAACCAAATCCTAAAACCCTCTCTTTTGAACAGCAGTACAGCATTCCTGTCCATCTTGCACAGAAATGCTTGACAATAAGAGTAGTTACCAACAAAATGGGAGACTCTGTGACTTTCTTAGCCCAAGAGATCCATACCTGAACCTGTCTTGAGAGAGTCTTTATCCAGCAGATTGTAGGCTAGACAGGATAGCAAATATGCTCTGCCCTTTCTGCTGGAACTGGACTGCTCTACAGGAAGGAAGGAAGGAAGAAGGGAATGGTTTCAGTTATTTTATAAATATTGGTCCTGGGATGACTATTGATGCTCTTGCCAGAAAAGGTAGAAATGTTCTAATTAAAATTACTGATGACAGAAAGTTGGGAGACATCAACAGAGAGGATGTTCACAGTTAGACACAGGAAAAACAACGCTTTTGAGGATTGGGATAGTAAAAATGGAAGGAAATGCATGGGTAAAACAGGAGTCATCATGCAATTGTTTGATTGGAAAAGACCTTTGAGATCTTCAAGTCCAACCGTACTTGTCCAGTTTTGCTTAATACACAGGAGAGGTGTGGTATAAATACTGGAAAGTGTAAGCAGGGCTTCATACTTTTTTATAATATGATTGTTAGCAGTAGCAGGGAATTGCACAGCATGACCCTTCCAAGCACTTGATCCCAATTATTAACTATTTCTCCTTTGTCTCAGCCTTCATCCAAAGATGTCAAAGAGCTCTGCCCTCTAAGCAAACTTGTGGAGAAGGTAGTTGTCCTTGTTTTTCACACTGGAAAGCTATTGAGCTATTTTTCACATTGGAAAACAGTATTTGAGTTGCTAAATTCACACATTATTCACTGGATGAGCAGACCTAAAAGGCAATAGCTCCTCTCCAGGGCTATATTCTACACATGCAAGAACACAGCAATACGTTCTTTCTGTCATGTATAGTATATCCTATTGATTTTATATATACAAGTTTAATAACCATTCTTCATTTAATATCTTTTCACAGAATCATAGTGTCCCTGGGTTGGAAAAGACTTTTGAGATCATTAAGCCCAGCTGTACCTGAACAACTACTAAATCATATCCTTGAGCGCCTCATCTTCCCATCTTTTCAATACCTCCAGGGATGGTGACTTGACCACCTCCCTGGGCAGCCTCTTCCAGTGCTGATGATCCTTTTGGTGAAGAAATTTTTCCTAATGTCCAATCTGAACATTTGCTGGTGCAACTTGAGCCCATTCGTTCTTGTCCTGTCACCTCGCACTTGGTGGAGAGACCGACACCTCTCTACAACCTCCTTTCAGATGTCCTTGCTTTAATAAATAATTACTATTCCTGTGTTTGTATAACTTGATCCTCTGCTGGTTCTCTGAGCAACATCAATGTATCAATTCTCTATTTTGTAGGTTGAAAAACTATTAACAGATATGTGGATGATTGATGGAGAGGACAGAATAAAGCCGGAGCAATAGTGAAACTGTGAATCTGATTCTTAGATGAGGTCTGACAGAAAAACCCAAGACTGCACCCATAACTTTTTTTTTTAAGAAATTAAGAAAATCAACTATGGTCATCTTCAAAATAGTTCCCTTCTGAGCTCACAAACGGCTGCATGCAAGGCTGCCAACATTCAAAGCTATTCCACGGATCACTTTCTGAAAGGCTGTTGAGGATCTTCATTCCTGTTTTCACATCTGCCAACAAAAAAAGAGCACTGAGTTTGTATAAGCACTGGCTTGGTCTTTGGGAAGAGGTAGAAACCATAGGGAGCCAGGTCTGATTACCAGGATGGGTGCTCAAGCACAGTGATGTTGCTGTAGCTAAATACTGCTTCACAAACAAAGCATTGTGGGCTTGCGCACACCAACATTTCCCTACCAAGGGTAAGAAAAAGTCTCTATTTGAACATGCATATACTTGAATTGAGTGAAGAGGTCAAGCTGAGCCTTGTCTCAGTGTGACAGGTTAGAACATGTTCTGTAACCATCTCTTTGTCTCTCCCCTCCCACTCATGGCTCCTGAGCTGTAGGGAGTCTCTTTTTTTTTGTGTCAGATTGCATATTTCTGCTCAATCTTACAATAGTTACCCTTTTTCACGCAGAAAAGAAGTAGGCCATCTGAAGTCGTTGGGAACTTTCCCACTGGTTCTAATGAAATGAAGGCCAGTCCAATGGATCAAATTGATTATTTATAGCAACTCAGTTCCTGAAAAACCTCTGTTTCAGGTCCTGGTGAGAGGTTTTTTTTTCTGTTGTTGTTTGCTTATTGTATTCTTTCATCAGCAAAGTGCTTGTAAAGACAGAAGCCTTCAGCAACATACTGATTTTGATAAAAGACTTGCTGGGAAACCATTCTCATACTTCAGAATGCAATTTTTGGTCAAATGTAGAGGAAGTTCCATAAAAACAAGTGATTCGAGCTCTTAGCTGCGGGAGGGGATCTGTGCTGGTGTCCAGTGAAAAGTTATGTGATTATCCAAAATGGTAGTTCCAGCAGAAACTTATGAGTTGTGATGGCATCTACATGGAATATAAAGCACCTAGATTCAAATCTCTGCCCCGTCTCTAGGTACCATTTGTTTTTCCCCTCCACATTAAGGGTCTCATCTAGACTAATTACCTATGAGAAAGGCAATTCCAGGAGCTCATCCATCCTACCTACTAAGAATGCAACAAATTGCTCTCCGAGTACCCCTATTTTTCTCAATTTACTATGAGAGACCCTAGGTAATTAGCCCAGATCTTTACTTACTAAAACTTTTCTAAGGTGCACTTTTATTTTCTAAGGTTCTTGGTTTCTTCTGGCTCTTGAGAATTTTTACAGAAAAAAACTTTTTTATTAAAAAAACTATCCCCTGTAATTTGTTATGGAATGATTGATCATAGAATCATAGAATGGTTTGGATTGCAAGGGATCATGAAAACCATCTAGTCCAAACCTCCTGCAATGAGCAGGGACATCTTCAACTAAATGAGGTTGCTCAGAGCCCCATCCAACCTGACCTTGAATGTTTCCAGGGAGAGGGCATCTACGACCTCTCTGGGCAACCTGTTCCACTGCTTCAGTGCCCTTGGTGAAAAAGTTTTCTTCCTATTATCTACCCTAAACAAGCTGCTGCAAACCTGATGCTGCAATGTTTTTCTTACGTGGAAGCATTCATATTTAGTCAGGAGGTTCAGTGGCATGATCCATGTAGGATCTGGTCCTAAATTTAATTGTGAATAATACCACGCAGATAGAGGATGGGTGGTACAGCAGTTAAGGGCACAGTGGCTCATGCAGCCTTATGGTTAGAAGGTACAGACTTGAACAATTAACCGAAATGTTAATCATGCTAATATGCACATCCCTGCCTCTCTCTGTGCTAAAAAAAAAGGCAAACAATTCTGTTAGTATTTCTAAGCAGTGTCAAGAGTAGATGCTGAATGAAACACCACCAGTGGGGGTGTTTATTTAAAAAAAAAGAACAAAGACAAAAGAAAACACAAATTCTTAAGAAAAGCTCCATGGAAAATCAACAATATTAAACAGGATCAGAAAAGACATTTCAGGTAGAAAATTTGGTGTGGCAAAAACTAATTAGCAGCTGGGGAACCCACTTGATGAGTTGCTGTTATTAACTAAAACCTCCAAAGCAAATGTTAATGTGTTAATTAGAAGCAGCGTATGAACCGACTAGATTTCCTCATGGGAAATAAAAAAAACCAAAACACGTCAAAACGGAAAGAAGACCCTTTTGTTGCTGGATAGGGCTGGCTGAAAACAAACATGGCAGCAAAGGAACCTTCCCAGTACTACTGCTTCATTTTCTGATGTGTGCGCCGTGTTGCTGCCCTTGTGGTGACATTAGCCACCTTCCCCAGTCTTTCAACATGGTGATTAGATGGAAGTACTGGATCAAGAAGTTAGTATCTGGCTTTCTAGAAAATCAAACATAATCTCTGTCCTAACCAATAGCTTTGATTTGTAGAAAGGAAGGAAAGGGCTTGTGTTGGCTTAGTCAGACTGGTTCCAAGCGAGGAGTAGAAAAGGAAAGAGGAGAGATCCATTCTCTGTCAGGTCAGTACAGAAGCACAAGACAGTCGGGATACTTTCAGACAGAGCCCTAGTGTGATGGCACAGAAAGTAAAATTCATGATCTGCTCTAAAGATCTGTGGCCAAGAAAGCCAACAGCATCCTGGCTTGTGTCAAAAATGGTGTGGCCAGCAGTAGGGGAGTGATTGTCCCCCCTGTGCTTGGCACTGCTGAGGCCACCCCTCAAATCCTGTGTGTTGCGTTTTGTCTCTCTCATTCCAAGAAAGACATTGAGGTGCTGGAGCGTGTGCAAAGAAGGGCAGTGGAGCTGGGGAAAGGTCTGGAGAGCAGGTGCTACGAGGAGCAGTTGTTGGAACTGGGGCTGTTCAGTCTGGAGAAGAGGAGGCTGAGGGGAGACCTCATCATGATCTACAGTTCCCTGACAGGAGGTTATACTGAGGTGAGCGTTGTTCTTTTCCCCAAAATAACAAGTGATAAGACAAGAGGAAATTACCTCAAGTTGCATCAGGGTAGGTTTAGACTGTTTATCATGAAAAATTTTTTTACTGAAAGAGTGGTGAAGGATTGGAACAGCCTGCCTAGGGAAGTGGTGGAATCACCATCCCTGGAGATGTTAAAAAAATGCATAGACATGGCACTTTGGGACATGATTTAGTGGGCACAATGATGTTGGGCTGATGATTGGACTGGATGATCTTAGAGGTCTTTTCCAATCTTAATGATTCTATGATTCTAAAGGGCTCTACTTCCTGTAAGAATTTCTTTTCTTCTCTTTTATTTTGGCTTACAGGATAAAAATAAACCTTTTATTTCTTTTGTTTTCCTACCATACCTCAGACAAACTTGTAGCTGAGCCAAAGCAAACCATACAGTTTGAAACTGCATTTTGTAGAGACCAAGCAGGATGGCGTTCTCAGGGACGTTTAGAAATGCTTGAATTCTCTGACTTAGCTTCTGCAGTTTTCTACAGTTTTGAGGCAGTGAGCTGTGTTGCATGCTTTTCTCAGAAAGGCTCGAGAGACAAGTAGCAGATTCAGAGTAAGCGCTGTCAGTGGATCTGCCTTGTGGGACAGCTAGGGCTGAAGTGCTGTGCTTGCCTTCCAGGAACGCACTTGGCTTTCCGCATAACGATAGAGCCTTTCATCTCTTACAGTTCTGAGCCAACCCACAATCCCATATATTTTCATTCAGTCAGACTGATACTGAAAAACTTGGGGTTTTTTTTTATGTTGTCCTTACACAGTTCTGGTTCTTTGTCACTAAAGAGATCAAGTCAACCTTTTGCAGGAGCTGTGACAGTAGCATCATCACTCTATTCTCTGTCAAATCCTTCCCCAAATCCTTCAGCCGCTTTGGTAAGCTTACACTTTCTCTGTAGAGCCCCTTGATGTGTAAAATGTATGCGATGTTTTGATCAAAGGAGTTCTTGTACTTAATGCAAATTTCAACTCGCTTGTAGCAGTCAGATGTGAACGTATAGATCTAATCCCACTCCTCTATGCAGAGTGACACTGGGCCCATGGGACGTCAGTCCAGCTAGCAAGGAGGGCAGAGAGTATTGGTGAGCATCATAGTTCAGGCCTGGCCGGGCCAATTCCGGCAGCTAAAACTGAGCAGTTGGACTCTCAGTTCTCTTCTTCCCCAACCACCCCTAGGGAAAGGAGAAAGGGAAATGAGAGGAAGAAGATTTGTGGCTTAGAAACTAAAATAAAACAGTCTTAATAAAACAATAATAACAATATTAATACAGGAAATGATAAGGAAATAATAAAATACATGCAAATATGTGAAATTGCCCCCCCTATACCCTTTGATGGTGATACCTCACCACAAATGTTGCAGAGCAGACACAAGGGGAAGGGTCCGAGGCTGGGAAGGAGCTGGGCTCAGTAGCTCGATTCAGGAACACAGGGATCTGGGATCAAGAGGAAACAGACAGGAGGTTGTCATTGGATGTTGGCCATCAGAGAAGAGAATGAGACCCTTGTGATCTCTCAGGTTCATACCGAGTGTGATGTCTATGGCATGGAATGCTCTGTTGGTGAGTTTCGGGTCACAACTCCTGTCCACCTTTCCCTGCAGGTGCAACACTTTCTTGTCTTTGACTCATGGCACCCCACCAGCTCGAGGGTGGCCTTGGTTGCTCTAGAAATAAGTATAAGCAATGGCCTTTCTGCACAGCCCTGGGTTATCACTGCTAGAGAGAAACACTGTCAGAAAAACATGAGGTTAACTTTCAGAAAATGAAGTTACTCAGACAAGACTGAGCTAAAGTCAGAAAAACGATTGTACTTTAACTCAAACCAGACCACTGAGAAATATTTTAGCTTCTGCATTTTATTTTAAGACTGTGTTAAGCTTTATCCATTTATGATGAGATTAACTGGTGTTCTGAACACCTATTGTCAAACCAGTTACAATGACCACAGCTGGGAATACTTGTCTTTTTTTCTTTAATATTTTCTTAAACATCTGTGCAAATGGTGAAAAAACATCCTTTCTGCAATCATTTTGGCCACTTAAACTGGCATTTTAGATAACAGAGAATCATTTTCTCTCAATTTATTTTCAAACACAATGAAATTCATTCAGTTGGGAGACTGTTTTCTGTGGCTTGAGTGGTCACTGCTGATCATTGTGAATGATTTTGAATTTATGTGAATATTGATTCTTCTGTTGTCTTCTTTATTTTGCAATCTCTGTTTATTGAACTGTATTATCTACAGATTTATTAACAGCCTAATTTTTAATTCTAGTTGGAAGGAGCTCTGACAAGACACTCTGACCAATCATATTGGAATCTGTCCCAGAATCATCAAGACTTTGATACTAGTTTGATTTGGATTTTAGGAGTGAAATACAGGACTGGTACTTGTTCCATGTGCCTTTCCTGAGAGTTACATAGTTCTCATCATCTTCCATAAAGTTGGTGCCCTGGAAATTTACTCTTTCTCTGCTCTTTATCAGAAGAGTGGGAGATAGAGGCTCTAATTGCTGCGCTGGACCAGGTGTAATTTGCTTTGATAGCTGTGGGATGTTGTGAAGAGGTCATATTCTAGCACTTACTTCTGGGATGAAATGAATATTCCTATCCTGTATCCTGTTTCAGAGGCAGCCCCCTTGCATTACGTTTTTGTCTTATTACAAAGAGCTACTTTCAGGTGTAGGCAAGATATTGCTGACCTGTGTGAATTCATTTTATGATAGCTGCATAGAGAGTCCCTGCTGCCTACATGAAGTCATTACTTGGGAACCAGTGAATGAGTGACCTCATAAACTTAAGTCAGCCAAGAGGTTGAAGGCTTCTGTCCTTCCCCTAATTTGTTCATCCTGTGCTGCTTTGAAAGCTGGAATAAAAATTGAATAAAAAAGGGTTGTAATTTTCTTTCTTGAGTTCTGGTCCTTGCTCTTCAGTTGCCTAATTAAAAATTAATCAGTTTTTCTCTTTTAGGATTCTACTGAGAAAGGATACTGCTCTTGCACAAAGTTTTTGGAGAGAGCCTCTGTAATGGATAAAATGCAGAGCTTATTGTCTTAGCAGATCTGTTTAGAAGATGGTGATACACTGGAAAATACTTTCTTTGCAGGATTGTTGAATTCATCAATATGCTGTTATTTATCCCTTCAGAACACTGATCTATGTTCATTGCCATGTATGCACTTGCAGTAGAGAAAGAAGGATTTTCTCTGTTGTCTTTTCCTCCATGTCACCCACCAATTCTGCCTATGAGTTTTCTCAGCACTGCAACTTTGCATCTTTTGGAGGGGTTCTGTGAAGTGCTTTTGTATCCGACTACCTCAACACCACATAAATCAAGGGTAAGTAGTGATAGGATGAGAGGGGAATGGCTTTAAATTGGAAGAAGGAAGATTTAGATTAGACACTAGGAAGAAATTCTTCAAGTTGAGAGTGGTGAGGCACTGACACAGGTTGTCCAGGGAAGTTGTGGATACCCCTTCCCCCTCCCTGGAGGTGTTCAAGGCTAGGCTGGATGCGGCTTTGAGCAGCCTGGTCTGGTGGGAGGTGTCTCTGCCCATGGCAGGAGGGGTTGGAACTGGATGATCCTTAAGGTCCCTTCCAACACAAACTATTCTATGATTCTATGATTGCAGGCAGATGCATTTCAGTTTGCACGAAGATTTTTACTTCTTGTGGCAATTTTATATTCTTGCATCAAAGTCATTGTTAGCTATGGATAAGTAAACTGATAGCAGCTGAATCATCTAAAATAGAGCTTTTTATTAGAATTTGTTCTTGAAAATCTAATAGTTTTAAATTTTATTGAAACAGTTTTAAAAGTGTAGCTATTCAGCTTTGTAACCAAATCATCACAGTAAATAAAGGCTGCTTTCAGGAGCAGCAAGAGGGGAGCATGCCAGGTGATGGATTTTGTCTTCTGATAGGTTCAAACATTTATTTGTTATCCTAGGATCATAGAATTGCCTGGGTGGAAAAGATCTTTGCGATTGCGTCCAACTAAACCATGTCCCTGAGCACCTCATCTGCCTGTCTTTTAAATACCTCCAGGATGGTGACTCAACCACCTCCCCGGGCAGCCCATTCCTGTTTTGGACATCTGCCTCTCTAGAAGGTTATCTATCTGCTTTGGTATGAGAGAAGGGGAAGAGACTTGGAAATCAGATGTCGATTATTTCTTATTATTAACTTAGAAACATATTTTTTGGTCATCACAATATTAAATTTGCAAGAGCATAACACGTATTCAGGGCATTTAACTCTCGAAGAGTATACAAGCTGGAAAAAGCAGTGCACTGTTAAGTCTTTTTTTATGCTGTGAACTTTCTATGGGGTTTAATGTCATTTCGTGGTTTTATGCCTCTGGTTCTAGGCTGTGAAATAGGCGTGGTAATTGGATAGCTATGGGAAGATACTGGGAGTTAGAATTACAACGGGCTTAGAAAAGAGGTTGAAGCTGCCTGAACATTGGAGACAAAGTGTATCAGCCAAGGTTTTTACTCTTTCTTCATATGGTTGTGGTTTTCCAACCCTCTTATCTGAATCTTAGAAAAAAAACCCCATCCTCCTACAGTTTCAGTGAAGGAGTGGAGTTGTGTGTATCAAAGAAGCAAAGATTTCCTTACTGTTTTGTTTTGATGTTGCTAGATCAGCTCCTGCGTCAGGCTTGCTTTTTAAAATCTATTTATATTGAGCTAGTTACAGTCTGAGCTGCTTTCTTTGTTTACCTAGCAGGTGCAACAAGTGTATTTTCCAAGTTCTTGTTAGTTACCCCAATACTGTTCTACACTATGATTTAAATCAGATTAATACACCAAAATTTAATAAAAATAAGTAGTAAATATGTAATTAATATTTAGTAAAAAAAACCTGATAAGTTATTTAAGAGATTCATGCTTAAGATGCAAATTCTTCTCTATGGAGATACATATTGGTCCCCTTTGTTGTGTTGAGAGGAGTCCAGCAATTTGTTTGAAAACAGGAACTCACAAATGTTGATATCAAGAGTAGAACTAACATCCATTGCTTCTAACCAGGTGCCAAGGAAAATCTTAATATTTGCAGAGAATATAATTTTCCTTAAGTTCACATTGAAATGATGGGTAAATATTTTGGGAAACACATGACATTTTGGGAATATTTATATATTTTGTCATTATTATGATTTAATAAAGGGGAAAAAAGGATCCTTGAGCATATCAAAGTAGTCCAGTGACTGGCTCAGAAGCTCAGAAACAGCTGCAGAGACACCAGTTGAAATGCCTGGGTAGGCAAACAAAGACCCTGTGCTGTTTGCAGTGCTTCTTCCAGATGTTGGCATCTGGGGTGTTTGGCACATATGCCTCTCCTGCCCTTCCTATAGCCAGAGACCACTTGTAGGCTTTACTTTTACAGGGTTATCTGCATAATTTCAAGAGTGTCAGTTCATTAATCTTTGTAATGCTTCAAAAGTGAGAGTTCAAGACAAGTTAGAAGCTTCCTACTCCACTGAAAAAGAATTGTCTTTGTTAAGGACCAGATTATACCTTAGTGTAATAAGCTTTGTGCTCACATACTGTATGCACAGTGCAATAATGTTCTGCTGTGCATGGGTATGTGATTACATCAAGCTACTAGGAAGGCAAAAAGGCAAATGGTAAATCTAAAGAGTACATGTAAGTAGTGCACAAAATAGGATTTCACTGTAGTGTTATTAGCTGTAAATTAAAACAATGGCAGAGAGCAGCCCTGCAGAGGAGGACTGATTGATAAGAAACTCGCCATGAGCTGACAACGTGTGCTCACAGCCCTGAAGGCCAACTGTATCCTGGGCTGCATCAAGAGAAGCGTCACCAGCAGGGCAAGGGAGGGGATTCTGCCCCTCTATTCCGCTTTTGTGAGATCCCACCTGGAATCCTGTGTCCAGTTCTGGAATCTCCCACATAAGAAGGAGATGGAACTGTTGGAACAGGTCCAGAAGAGGCCACAAAATGATCAGGGGGCTGGAGCACCTTCATATGAGGACAGGCTGAGACAGTGGTGGTTGTTCAGCCTGGAAAAGAGAAGGCTCTGGGGAGACCTTATAGCAGCCTTCTAGTACCTGAAGGGGCTATGAGAAAGCTGTGGAGGGACATTTTCCAGGGCCATGTATTGATAGGATGAGGAGGGGAATGGCTTTAAATTGGAAGAGGGAAGATTTAGGTTAGACATCAGGGAGAAAGTCTTCACCATGAGTGTGGTGATGCACTGGTGCAGGTTGCCCAGAGAAGTCATGGATGCCCCCTCCCTAGATGTGTTCAAGGTCAGGTTGGATGGGGCCTTGAGCAGCCTGGTCCAGTGGGAGGTGTCTTTGCCCAAGGCAGGGGGCTTGAATCTGGATGATCTTTAAGGTTGCTTCTAACCCAAACCATTCAATGATTCTATGATTATGAAAAAGTTTACATCCCTAGTTTCTATGTGGATAGATCCAGCCCTTGCACCACTGCAGTCAGTCTGTGTTGGAGAAGTTCTCTACAGGAAACAAAAGTTAAGAATTCAACAAATTCAATAGTGGTGTTATTTTTAAGCTACTGGGCTGAACAATCTCCCTTCCATAAAATAATACAAACATTAGACTATTGGCCACAACAAATGTGGGCTTTTTTAGAGTCCATTAGGCTTATGTTGTCTTTCTTGCACTGCAGCTGTTGGGTCAAGTATTAGAATTGCTGGAAAGGCACCTGGGGAATATTTGATGTCCTTAAATACAGCTTGGTGATGTGTATTTTTAGGAACACAGATAAAAAATCCTTCATTATCTTGCCTTTTTGCTCTAAATTAAAGTATTTGTCTTGAATTTACAGAGATAGACTTGATCCATTCATTCATGAGCTAAAATAAACTGAAGTGAGCCCACAGAGGAAGAGATTACTATAGAACGGCTGCTACTACTGTTAAACCAGCCAAATATTTGCAGTTTTGTGGTGACTCATCCTTTTTCCTCTCTTGTTCAGCATAATTTTGGACGAACAAACTAAGGAAGGAACTAACAATACTCCTAGTCCAGAAGGAGATCGAGTTTTTTTTTGGTGGTTGATTTTATCTGAACCAAATCCTTTGTTGCTGTAGTGTGGCCGCAGAAGTGAGCAGAACTGGCTGTTCATCCCAACTGAGGAGCAAATCCTTTATCTTACACTTTTATGCAAATTTATTACTTCTTTTGAAATGAATGCTACTCTTCAACATTCATTATTATTTCTGTAAAAGAAAATACTCAGGCCTGGGGACCTCTCCTGAAAAAAATAGGGCAATAGATACATTAGGACCATCCTGCAAAGAGCGAGGTTGGGACTGGAAGGAAGCTTGTGAGTCATCAGTGCGGTGTCCTGCTATCACCACCCAGGTCATGACATGAACCTGGTGCTGAATTGGTTGAATTCAATCACCAGACTGTTAACTTCCCAGTCCTATTCCAGGGTGTAGGAATTTTACGCCATTAAAGTGGTAACGAGTGAGAAACTTCCTTTCAGTCACCACTGTGCATTTGCCTGTGATGTTCATAGAGTCAAAGAATCATTTAATTTGCAAAAGACCTTTAGAGTTATCAAGTCCAACTGTAAACGTTGCACTGCCAAGCCCACCAGCAAGTCCAAACCATGTCCTTAAGCACCACATCTACATGTCTTCTAAATACCTCCAGAGATAGTAACTCAACCACTGCCCTGGGCAACCTGTTCCACTGCTTCACCACTCCTTCAGTAAAGAATTTTTTCCTAATATCCAATCTAAACCACTCATGCACAACCTGAGGTCACTTCCTCTTATTCTGTCACTTGTAACATGGGAGAAGGGACCAAAACCCAGCTCCCTACAACCTCCTTTCACATAGATGTAGAGAGATAAGATCTTCCCTGAGCCTCCACTTCTCTAGACTAAGATCCCCAGATCCCTCAGCCACTCCACTTGTGCTGTAGACCCTTCCCCAGCTCAGTTGCCCTTCTCTGGACATGCTCCAGCCCATCATGTCTTTCATGCAGTGAGAATAATGTTATACGTTTGGTGTTTTCCCCAGGTTGTCCCTTAGGTTAAACAATTTCCCTTGCCTTTTTCTTCTTTTCTCCTGTTCTGTGCCTACAGGCAGCAGCTAGTTCCTCTCTCTCCCTTGGAGATGCCTCCACTCTCCTGAGTAACCCACTCACTTTTAGGTCCTCTCCCCTGAGTATCTGCAATGCAAGAACATTAGTTCAGTCCCAAACACCTTTGGGAGTCACTCCAGTACTTCCCTCTGGAATAAATACTGGCTGTAGTGTTTGAGTTTGTTCATTCCAGAGACCACTCCCAGGGGATTGTGTAAGCAGTTCTCTAGGTTTCCCTCCCTTTGTCCTTTAGAGAGTGTGTGCTCTGGAGAGGGTTTAGCTCTGAAAATTCTGCACCCCATAGAAACATAGAGCAATGTGGGTTGGAAGGCACCTTTTAAGATCATCCATTTCCAACCCCCGTGCCATGGGCAGACACACTTTCCCCTAATTCAGGTGCTCAAAGCCCCATCCAACTTGGCCTTGAACACTTTCAATGATGGGGCAAAACACATTGATGTTTTGTACTTCCTTGCATAGGAGCCAGGGATCATGCGCTGTGGCAGATGCATTTAGCATCCTTCGTATTCTCAGGCTTGCATTTTCCTTGGTGAGACAGAGTCCTTTGAGCCAGGGTTTTAAGGTGCTGAGTCCTCAACTGCAGTACTCAAAGCATTCTTATTCCTTGCTTTTCACTCCAGCCCCCTGCTACTACAACTGAATTGGTAAAGATGCTTGAGAGGCTGGGTTGGGATCTGGGCTGTGGAGCTTGCCTGGCTTAAAAAACCCCATGGGGTTCTCAACTATTGTACAGTTTTCTTAAATATAATTAGAAGTTCTAAGATAAATGCTCACAAACATTCATGTTGGTTGCAGTAACCAGAAGGGAGCAAAACCCCTCGAGATTTATTTCCATATATTTACTTTTCTTCCTACTCAGACTTAAATAGATGTACCAGTTTCCAATAAAATGAAGGAATATTCTCATTGCTGATCTACCTCTTTATGTCTAAAAGAAAAAACACATTCAGACCTTTGCGTCCAGGATACACTGAGGACAAATGCTGCAATCAAGAGAGGCAATTGAGACCATGAGGGTCATTTCCAGGAAGATTGTTTTTATCCATGGCCTCTACCTCCGTGTTTCAGTAACACCTGCACTTTCTGTGACATTTCATCTGAGGAGCTCAGAGCACATTATAGGCACAGGTTCAGCTAAACCGATTGCACTCTCTAAAAGGTAAGAAGGATTCCCATCTGCAGGCACACTGGGTGGTTACTCAATAGATAAAACATCCTGCTCAAGGTCAGAAAAATGAATCAGTGGCAAAGCTGGAGAACTTTGAGAGGTGAGTTTAATACATACTGATGGCAACCAGCTGCCTTGCTGCAGCTGTGCTTGGGGAACATTGATCTTCTTGTTGATATGAATGAACTCTAGACAAAGAATCACACATAAACCCGAACCATTTATCAACTGTTGAGTAGTGAACTGTAAAATATTAGGCTGTCACAACTACAGGGCAGGAAGCAATTTATTAGCACTAAAGTGGTGATGTTTTTCTTCTCCATTCTTATTGCGTGGTCCCACAAAGCTTCAGTGCTATGTAGAATCTTTGCTAGACTCATACCCTTGTAAGCGTGTATTTGATAGCCTGGAAACCCTTCCTCCACTCCTGGTTTTCTTTAGCATTTATAATGCAAGGATCTTTCCCTTTTGAGATGTTAGACATGTTTTCTGGACATTTCTACGGCCTAACTGGTTTAGTGTTTGATAGGAACGGTTGGACTCGATGATCCGGTGGATCTCTTCCAACCTGGTGATTCTATGATTCTATGATTCTATAATTCTATTATAAATCCCTAAAAGCCTGAAGAGAGGAACATGTAACCTTGAAAGTTACTTCAAAAGAAAGTCAAACTTATCCTGGGCTGCATCAAAAGAAGTGTGACTAGCAGGTCGAGGGAGGTGATTCTGCCCCTTTGCTCTGCTCTCATGAGACCTCACCCAGAGTCCTGCATTCTACGATTCAGTCCCTGCAGTGAAGTTATGTTCCATTAGAGACAACCTGAAACCGCTGCCTATAGTAAATTAGAAACCAATGAGTTAAAAAACTTTCAAAAAAAGGCAAATCCAAAAGCCCAAGTGTAAATCTCTTTTCCACCATCCTTCTGTTCCCATTGGAACTGTAAGGTAAGGAGAAAGTAAAAACTTTGGCAAGGTGCCATAGACATCTTGGATCATCCTTAGTTATCTGCTGGTGGCGCTCAAAAAGATAACAAAACAAAATCATAGCTCCCATCCCAGATGGATAAATATAAAAATGACTACAGGGATGGGTAGGCGGTGTTTCACCCAACCACTCCATGGTAGAGACCTCCCAGTCTTCTCTAACTATAGGTGACAGGTTAGTCTTCGTGACTGACCCAACAAAACCCATCCCACCTTGAGGTTATACAGGGGAATATATCAAAATAAATAGATCTTGAAGTCTAGTTAAATACTTAAGATGGGGGGAAAGTATTTCCCTATGGCTGATCCTTTATTTTATGTGATCTTGAAGAGCTTTTTTTTCTCATCTTTTCTTATGGAAGACCACAAGGAGCTTCATCGACCCTGCAGGGACCTGAATGTATTAAAAGGTCACTGCTAGTTCAAAATGAATATGCTTTAAAAAAAAGATGTATTTCCCTCAGTTCCCAGTCATGCCATGTTAAAGCTGTAATAAAAACCACGCACGATTTTCCTGTGTGGTTTTTGTTTAACATTTATCTCAGCATACTGAATTCCAGAGTCATTCTTCTCCCAGTCACTTGTTCTTGCTCGTTTTATACTCACTGAAGCATTAATAGTGCCAAAACTTGCAAGGAAACATTTAAACACTAATTAACTTCTTAATTCTGTGTGTGGGCAGGCCCCTTCTTTCCCCTGGAGCAAACTGATTTTTGAGATATTTATTAGGGATTTCAGGGTGTTTGCATATTTTGTGTGGCTCCCTGTGTATCTGTTGGTATGTGTGTGGGATGCCTCTGGCCGTATTTGCCTGCGGCTGAGCCTGCACAGCATTGCCCTTAGAACAGGCAAGTTTTCCAATATGAAAGTTTAGAAAAAAACAACGCTCTCTCCTGTTTTATTTCTGTCATTAGCAAATCAGCTCTCGTGGGACCTCACCTGGGGTCCTTTGTCCAGCTCAGGGGCCCTCAGCATAGGAAGGACATGAAGGGCTGGAGCACCTCCCATATGAGGACACGATGAGAGAGTTGGGTTGTTCAGTCTGGAGAAGAGAAGGCACCAGGGAGACCTTATAGCAGCCTTCCAGTACTTCAAGGGGGCCTATAAGAAAGCTAGGGAGTGACTCTTTATCAGAGAGTGGAGTGATATAATGAGGTATAATGGTTTTAAACTAAAGGAGGGTAAATTTAGAGTGGATATAAGAAAGAAATTTTTTCAACGAAGGCTGTGAGGCACTAGAGCAGGTTGCCCAGAGAGGCAGTGGAGTCTTCAGCCCTGGAAACATTCAAGGTCAGGTTAGATGGGGCTCTAAGCAACCTGATCCAGTGGAAGGTGTTCCTGCTCACTGCAGGGGTGGTGGACTAGGTAACCTATATAGGATCCTTCCAACCCAAAGCGTTCTATGATTCTAAATTGCACGGCTATTCCATCAAGCCAAGTTTAGTGGCACAACAAATGTGTGTTGGTCCTTCTGGCTGTAGGGAGCTAGGAGAGATCAGTTTTCAGCATCTGACCAACAGAGGTTCAGCCTGGGGCAGTCATCCTTGGTGGAGGTTTTCCTTTGCAATTTTTCCAATAAACAGATCTGCACGGTGTTATTGCTATCACTAATGTGATTTTCTCTGGGAGGTGGTTCAGCATGTGGCTAGAATTTGTATTAGTTGTTATTAAAATTGCTCATGTGCCCATATTCCTTTCTCATTCCACTTCCTCTTCACAAGTCACTTCTGCTGTGGCAAGTAACAAATGGCTGGAGAGTAAAATTGAGACTCTACACTGAAACTGCGTATATGATTATCCAGGCTGTGTGTTTCTGTGTGTTGCACATGGAGTCTTCACAAAAAGGAAATTTATAATGTAAAACTCAGCCCTAAAGGCATTAAAAAATACTGGCATTAAGAGGGGATTTTAAAATTGTTTTGACCAACCACAGAAATGGCTGTGACTCAGTAATTCAGTTTCTAATGTAGCCCTTTCCACCCTGAAGCTTTTGGATGGAGCAGGGATGAGACAAACCTTGTACATACCCATTTGTAGTGGTTTCTTCTCATCATTAATGACCTGGGCACTTCCAGGAGAAGAAACAAGTCATAACTTGGTAGCCAGAAATTATGAGAAGCCTGGGTGTTTCATGCACAGTTCAGGTGGAATTGCTGTCACCCAACTTCAAGTGTACAAGTTTTATTCGTCAGGATTTGAGGGAAAGATGTAGGCACTTTAGGGAGGAGAATGCTATGGGATGCACCTTCACTGCAGACAGCTGAAGCTGGGAAAGATGAGTCCAATCATTTGGGACTAGACCTTCTTTCCAGCCTCCAGGAGTGCTGAGGTAGCATTGAAGAACTTGTTGTCTCACGCCTGCCTGACAGGAGGCTGGAGGCACATAGGAATAGATTAAATCAACTGAGCTGGTGTTATCATCTTCATGTATTGCCCTCAGAGCAAGAGCAAAGTGCTGCATGGAAAAGACCCATCCATGACTTTTAAATCAGTTTTCCCTTTGATTTCCTTTGCTCTATGTGATTTGTCATAACATGTCAAAAAGAACCGCGTACGTTACAGATTTCCAGCAATGAATGGGTAAAGCTGAGCATCAACCTGGAGTGTTATTTCTCTCTGTTGCGTTGCACTTAACAGCACGTGGTTGTACTCCCTGTGTGTTGGGAGAGCAGGAAATTATATAGTAAATGTGAGCAGAAGCTGATGTTTAGGCTTTTATTATCACTTGATAAACCCATGTAAATCCCTTTAATGCTGAGAGGAGTTATATGTGGATATCAGGGGAAAACTCTCAAGTGCATGTAACTAATTAAAAATTTAAGAGCATATAGTACATAACTGTATTGGACTGTAGGTTAATGCTCCTGACTGAAAAAAAGATGAGCTGAAATGCATATACAGAACCAGAGAAACTCCGCCTCTGTGCAGAGAGCCTGTGTGCTCTCTGTGAATAGTCCTGTTATTCACAGCTCAGGCTCGCTTTATGGTTGGGGGCTGACGGAAATGGGCACATTGCTGGTTGTGACCTTGGTCAGGATCTGCAGGGCAGAAAATGCAGGGAAAGACGACTCTCGGCACCTAAAAGCCCGTTTCACATCCTCTGCTGAACTTATTTCTGGCAGTATTTCACTTGCCAGTGCAAGCAGCTGGCAATGTCTTAATCACCACCTTTCTCATCATATGACAGCTGGTTGCAGCCATCAGAGACACTCAGGTTTAAGGCAGGCTGCTCTCCAGGGAAGGGGCCAGTGCCAGCATCCTCTAAATGCTTGTTGACACCCAGCTTCTAGATCGGTTTCAGCAGGAAGGGTGAGCAAGAAGGCATCAGCCATTGGTGTGGTTCAGGCAGGATGCTCACGGTGTTGCTAAACTGGTGTAGAAAACACAAATCGATACCTTCTGCTTCCTGTATAACTATGCTTTATTTCACAGGACTCTCTTAGGCGTGTTAAGAGTTAATATAACTGTAGGTAGCCAGTAACCTTCATTAAAGACACAGATCTACTACCTGTAGTTGTGGTGCTTAGGTTTATGGTTGGACTTGATGATCTTAAAGATCTTTTCCAACCTAAATGGTTCTATGATTCTATAACAGAAGGAATACTTGGAACTGCCCAGAGCAACTGTCTGTCCCTGCAAAAAGGCAAATGCAGGACAAGGGGATGGAGAGCGGCTTTCATACAGTTGAAAAAGAAACCCCAGACCCTGGCACAAAGATAAGCACAGTCCTGAGGAAAAGGGCCATGAAAGAGATTTTTTTATTATTTGATTCTTCTCAAAATTAGGGAAAACAAAATTCCTAATTCTGTGTGAATAAAGAGCATGGGACCAACAAAATACCCAGCTCTGCTGCAGGTTTCACATCTACCTAGAAAAAACTCACAGGGCAAAAATATCTTGCATTTAAGTTAATATCTGTTCCTGACAACCATTAGAGTTTAAGAAAAGATGAAATTGTTCAGTCTAGAGAAGACAAGGCTCTAGGGGCATCTTAGAGCAGCCTTCCAGGACTTAAAGGGGGCCTACAGGAAAGCTGGGGAGGAGCTTTTGTCAGAGAGTGAAGGGATAGGATGAGGAGGAATGGTTTTAAGCTGAAAGAGGGGAGATTTAGATGAGATATTACGAAGAAATCTTTTACTGTGAGGGTAGTAAGCAGCACAGGCTGCCCAGAGAAGTCATGGATGCCTTGTCCCTGGAGGTGTTGAAGGCCAGGTTGGATGAGGCTTTGAGCAACCTGATCCAGTAGAAGGTGTCTTTGCCTATGGTAAGGCCAGGTTGGATGATCTTTAAAGTCCGTTCCAACCCAAACCATTCTATGACTCTGTATGCACAGACCAAATTTTTAGTACAACTGTCAGCTTATTCCCATTTCCTTATAATCCTTCTATGGTTTCAGAAAGTCCTAGCAACACAAAACCCCAACGTTTGAAGTTTCTGTTGTGTGATTTACACTCTTACAGTCACTGCTGGTTTGAATTTCACATCTATTCTTGAAGTGAAAGTTGAGCTGATCTTTTCTTATGATAAAAGAGCAGCCACTGAATTAATAGCAGGTCAGTATGAAATATATTAGAGCGTGGTTTGGCATTTATGTGGAGAATCTCCTGTCGTCCTCACCACCACCCACAAATGCCATAGCAACCACATTGCGAAGGGGCTAAAATGCATGCACAGTATAACGTGCTGTTAAATGAATGCACTTCTTGTTTCACCATTGTGATGATGAATTCAATTCAGCTGCAGCCACTGATTAGTAGAAAGCTTAGTTCCCACTGAAGAGAAAATAAACAAACAGCTACGACTTTGCCTCTCTGGAATTTAGCAGTTATGTAGAATTCATCTGTGTGGGCAGTTAACAAAAAGGACCTCAAATTATATGTTGCATTTGCACATAAGCTTGCAGAAGTGCCATAAGAAAGCAGCCTTTACAGTGAACTCAAGGTTCAACCCAAAGAAGCAACAATTTGTTGAGAACTTAATACAAAACAAAACTTGTTTATTCACCAGTGTTTGAATATTTAAGTAGTTCATCCAATTATTCCTAAGTACAACGGCCTGGGTTTCAGCAATATTTTGTAAAGCTTGTGCAAGTCAATAATTTGCTACAGTTAAAGATCTGCAGCTAGCATTGGGATTGCTTGCAAAATACAGGAACATTGTTTTAAACACATCCTTATAATGTGTTAAAGACACTTAAAACTGTGCTAAAGCACATTCAGCTTGTTCTTCATTACGTGCTTTCTTCACAGTTCATTCCCCCATGAAAAGCCACCTCCAACAGTTTGGGCTTTTCTCAAATAGTGCTGTGGTTCCACTCTGCTACACCCACTCTCAATTTCTCCATGTCCCTGTATGTCACTCCCAGGCACTATTTATTTCCTCCTCCTTGTTGGGATCATTAATCAAATATTTTACTACAAACACTGGCTTACATATTATCCATAGACCACTCTAAATCCAAGAACAAATTGTTCCTGTTACGTATTTACTGGTTATTTTTCCTCTCTTTGTGCTTCCAGCCATCTCCCAGTAGGGCTGAAGAAGGAAACCCACACACATGGAAAGGGAGGGACTGCACTCAAGGCAGTATCTGCAGCCAGATGGAGTCAATCTGATGTTAGCCACCCCTTTCTGACCTTTGCTTAGCCATCGTGTTTGGCTACTGCCCTTTGAAGTGGTTGGATAGGAGATCTCCAAAAGGGGCAGGTAGGATGGTGGAGATAAACACTGCTGAGCTGTGGGCCCAGTAAATAACTGTAATTTTTAATGTCTTCCTCATGTATAGCATTCCAAAGTGTTGCTTCTCTCCAGCCTTTCCATTTTGCGCCTGCTCAGACCGGTCAATGTAGAATCTTTCCTTCATTTGGGGGAGAAGGTGCAGCAGTTTTCCTGCTTGAGCCTGCTATCTTTGTCTCTGTGTTTAGCTTCTCTACTGAAAGATGAGATGAGAGCTTTGAAAGTGTTTGTTCAGAGATGGGCTATGCCACCAGATTCAAATCTCTCAAACAATGCAACATTTCTTTGGCACCGGGATCAGAAGAGAGACAAAAAAACCAAAGAATGAAAACAGAGCTGGAGGATCCTGGATCTAAATTCTTTGGCCACTTTTGCACTGAAAATCTGGTGTGCAACAGACTCCCAGTCCTCAGCTTGACTGGCTGGGAGGACCTGTTGGAGCACGCTGTAGCTCTGGGTGGGACCAGGCACCTGGATTTCTCTTTGAAAGGCTGGTGTGTTCCCCATCTATGGTGGTGGGACAGGGCTAGGACATGCACCTGGTGTAGGAACTCAGACCAAGCTTGGTGGCGTGGGATGTTTCTTATTGCTATGCTTGAGATAACTTCTGATATTGGATTTCTCCCTGGAGGCTCTTGGATCTGTGTCCAGCCACCCCTGAGCTTTCTTTTGTTGAGCTAAATAGACTAAGCTCCTTAAATCTCTGCCTGCAAGTCATCTTTCTTAGACTTGTGTACATTCTTGTGTCTCTTTCTTGATTTTTTTCCAGCTTTTCAACCTCCCGCTTGCTTTGTGGATGCAAGAGGAGGGCACAATGCGTTGGCAGCAGTTTCGGAAGAGGGGGAATACTCAGACAACATAATCCTACTCTTCATGGATTTCTTCTGCTTATACATACACAGATTGGGTCAGCTCATGGACAGTTTATTACTCATTATGACTTCCAACCCCTTTTTTGGCCATGGCTTTCCAGTGTAGAACCCCTCAACCCCCCACCAGTCAAATACCTTCTTTCTCCAATCCTGTGCCTTAGCTTTGTTGTACTTGCTTGCCTTCAGATTACAAACTACCCACTTGTATAAGCGACCAGCATTCCTTCTTTTTACCATTTTCACAGCTTTTTTTTTAATCTGAAAAATTTGTTGATAATGATTTAAAAGGTTTTTTTCTAAGTTGTCGGTAAAATACAAAAGCATAGAGCCAAGAGGCAGTCCCCATGGGATCTCTCCACACACACACACACACTCAAAGAAAATTTATCTTGTTATATTTGAGACCTGAAGTTAACCAATCCTTAATCCTTTTAATGTGTTTTACAATGCTTTCATTGTTTTAGCTACTTCATCAACGTTCTCTACTGTTAGAAGGCACATATCTTACAGAAGCCTAGCAGCAATTCCCTCATCAGCCAAACTCATAATCGAATGCAAACTTCCCCTGATCTGCATTTAAAAAATGGTGTAATGGGAGACATGTTGGTGTTTCAGGCTCTCTCTTTGGAAGCTGCTTATATGATCCACCAAGTGACATCCTGGATGAGGGTCTGTTTTCCGAGGACTAATGACACCCCTTTGTAACCAGAGACTCTCTTGTTTATAATTCCATAACAGATTAGTAAGATGAAGGTGTTTAAAAATATTTCTGGTGTGTTGGAGGTAACCTCAGCCTTTCCGTTCAGCTGTCAACAAAGTGCAGCACCTCTCTGGTTTCTCAGGCACTTGGAGAGCAACATAGGTGGAATGAAAGCTTAAGGCAGGTTGTTTATCCATGCCTCTTGGAGTGTTTGTTGTAATTTTTTATCAGGTAAAGAGGTTGATAAGAGTGTCTTTCTGTTTTTCCAGCTATAGCAGCATCTTACACAAGATACTTCTAATGTATTAATTACTAGAGATGAGTGGAATAAGGTTAAGGTCATGGTACAAATCCGTAGTCACCTTTCAGTGGGCTGGTCAACACAAATGTGGTCTTTTCCTTGGGTGTAGAGAGGGAATTCAAAGAGTTGTCATTTTCAAAGTCATCTTTGGAACTCAGAGATGGGACCCATGGAGTATGCTACTCTTTTGTGGGAATGGAAATTCATGTATTTGCAGTAGCCTCAGATCTCTTGGCTTCTCCAAAAGGTAGACAGGTCATGATTTATACACACACATGATATTAAACAATTGTAATCTGGATTTAGATTTGGGAATGAACAGGATGTTAATGAGATAATGTCTAGGCGTGATATGGTCTCACTTCTTGGCACAGGAATCCATAATAATGTCTACACTGTCTGTTTAAAAGAACAAACTCTAATGACACCTTTTCCACATTCCATACCTATTTATTTCTATGTATTTCTTAGGATTAGATTATTTATAATTACAGCATTTCTTAGTATACATAAATTCTGATTTTATGCTTATAAATAACTTAATTACAAAGGGTCAAGGACAATGAGAAAACAGGAAACACTGAAGTAGAGGGAGGTTAACTCATCAAGGGCAACGCTGTTTCACTGGAAACTTTATCTGCTGCCTAAAATGCACTCTTTTGCTGTGAAGTGCAATAATGCTATCAGGCTCTGTTTGATTGCCAAAGCCGGGATTATTCACCAGCAACAGACAGAACAAAAACCATTGCAGGAAAATAGAGGAAGGCAAGATCTCTGCACCCAGGCTTTAATTCATGCTTGTATGCATGAGAATGCAGTTAGGGGAGGGTCCAAACTGCAGGGATGCGTGCCAGACGACAAGCAAATATCATTTCAGCAGGGGCGGTGAGGTGGTTAATAGATTATCCAAATTCTTATCATGCAGCAAACTATTTGGGGTGGAGTTCATTAATGTAAATAAAAGGAAAGGAACCTCAGCTCTGAGCAGATGAGTGGGTGGGTCATTTATGAAACTGAGCAAATCCTCTCCTGGTAATACTCTCGCTGCAACCACCTGTAGCATTTGAAGAGTTCAGTCCTGCTGAGAGCAGGAAGTGTGAGGCAGAAATTCTGTCTGAGCTGGAGGTTTTTTCCTCCAGCTCTTGCAGAAGGGATTGAAAAAATTTGTTGCTGTTGCTCATGGTTAATCACTCTGAAAACAAACCTGGCCTTGCAGAACTGATGGTGCAATCAGAGCACTGGGGAAATTAGGGAGAGGAAGAAAGTATTTGGATGGTTTCTGGATGCTCATACGTCTCTAATTTGGAGTTTCCCATGTTCCGCTTGTGCGATTATTTTGTTGTCTCATAAATTACACTGTTGAGCTTTTCTTTTTGCGCAATCTGCAATTACATCCAAATACTTCAATTCATTATTCCCTGCTTGCTTCTGATTGTCATAGTGTCTTTCTACTGTCCAACCTGTCTGCTGACTCAGATTTTCTAGCCAGAAGTGAATAAACCTCCCTTGCACTACCTATCACAAGAGAAGAATCCTGGCTGAAAAGCCTTTGTGCTCAACAAAGCCTATTGATTTTCACTGGGACAGGCAAGGAGCACCGTAACTAGCAGAAAGTCCCAGTATAAAAGGATGAATGCAAATTAAAGGATGTCAGTCAGATGCTTAAGTTTTTCTCTGCACCCTTGGTTTTTTACACACTATGTATCCTGTGGTTCCTGAGGAAAAGTGTCACTTTCTTGGAGCAAGACTTCCAATTTATTGATCCCTACCCAGATTCCTGAAGATGTATGGAAAAATGCCCACCTGGTCAGTGATGCCAGGAAATGTCTGCGATGCAGCTTGCATATGGCATGATCCTGTTTTGGTGCCACTTTTGCTGTTAGAGGGAAGATGGCTGTACATGCAAGGCAGGTGGCTGGAAGCCTTTCTAGACTCACCTTCAGGGTATGCTCCTCACCTCTACACTCAGTTACAGTGTCTTTCGCTCTCTAAGGTTTTCAGAAGGGCTGAAAGCAAATCCTGACAGCTGAATTTTCCTGACATGCTCTCAGTTAAAACTCCAGCATCATCTTTTTTAGGGCTTGTCATTTTTATACAGACATGCCTCCTTTCAGTTCCTCTTTTGGGTCTTTGCGCTGATGTGGTGTTGCACAACTGCTGGACATGAACCAAAAGTGTCTGCTCACAGCCTAGAAGGCCAACAGCATCCTGAGCTGCATCCAAAGAAGCATGGCCAGCAGGTTGAGGGAGATGGTTCTACCACTCTACTCTGCTCTTGAGAGACCTCACCTGGGGTACTGTGTTCAGTTCTGGGGCCCTCAGCACAGGAAGGACATGGATCTGTTAGAGTGAGTCCAGGGGTGGACCACAAAGATGATCAGAGGTCTGGAGCACCGCCCCTGTGAGAACAGGCTGAGAGAGTTGGGGTTGCTCAGCCTAGAGAAGAGAAGGCTCTCCAAAGACCTTGTAGCAGCCTTCCAGTATTTAAAGGAGGCCTATAGGAAAGGTGGGGAGAGGAGTGCAGTGATAGACAAGGAGTAACAGTTTTAAACTAAGAGAGGGCAGATTTAGACTGGGTATAAGGAAGAAACTTTTTACAATGAGGCTGGTGAAACACTGGAACAGTTTGCTCAGGGAGGTAGTGGAGGCCCCATCCCTGGAAACATTCAAGGTCAGGTTGGATCAGGCTCTGAGCAACCTTATCTAGTTAAGGACAACCCTGTTCACTGCAGGGGGGTTGGACTGGATGACTTGTAAATGTCCCTTCCAAACCAAACCATTCTATGATCCTATGATTCTATGATTCTATGCTGGGTGTGAGGAAGGCACCAGCATATGTATAGAAAATTGAAAAGAACACTTATTTGGAGAGGACATAAAGGTGAACAATCCCATGAGCCTTGCAAACCTCTTGAGACACAATAAAACACAGATAGGTTAAACTTTGGCAGTGAGAGATTAATACTGTTTAAACACAGACACTCAGAGACCGTGCAGCAACTTCCAGAGAGGAGAAAGATGATCCTATGGTCTTTGCAGCTTGGACATGCCTTGACTCTAGCAGCAAACCCTCTTTTGTGTGCATGACTGCCTTACCTTTTGGTATCTGGCAGGTGAATCGCACCCTGCAGTGGGCTGAGGGGGAATTTTGAAATTGGCCATTTTGCCCATCCTGTGATGTGGCAATGCATGTTTATAATTTGAGAAGGACCTCGGGGTGAAAGGCCTTCTGTAGATGCTGTTATTTACTGAGAAATAACCAGGCCCATCCCTTAAATGTTAGCTGGCATCATTTCTAGTCCCCCCTCCCCCCATATTCAACTGCTTATTATCTTTAGTACAGCAGTGCCCAAGGATGAAATGAGAGTGGGGGTCCTTGTGCTAAATGCTCTGTGAATATAATTGTCAATGACAAGAGGGGAAAGGGCTGTGGGAAGGGAAATGATTCATACGCTGTGTCTGAGAGTCTTTCTTTCCCAGCTCAGCAAGGAAGACTGGAGGGCAAAAGGTCTCTACGTTTTTCCACAAACCTAACCTAAATGCAGGCCCCTAAAACGAGGAGAACTTTATCTGAGCATCTGGAGGCTCCTTTTCACAGTGGAGGATAAAGAGTTATCCTGGGGGTAGTTCACTAGAGGTGGTTCAGACACCAAAGATGTCACGATGAACTGAACTGCCTCCTTTGTGAACCTGCTTCTTCTCACCTATTAAAAGAGCAAATAATAAAATTAATCCCCATTTAGACTCTTACAGGTGAGTTGAATTTGGCTGTTATAGGTTGGGATGAGAGGAGCACCCAGAGAGAGAAACGGAAAGGTCCCTCAAGATACGTTTACTTGACCATGGGGCTGAGCCACATGGTGATGGATCCAAGAATGACACGTTTTCCTTTGCTTTACAGGAGATAAATCAATGAAAAAAGATATAAACCCTCCCAGTTATAAGTCATAGTGTAATGGAGGGAGTATCTACGTCCAACCAGAGCAGGACAAGTAGAAACACTGTAGTGAATTAGATGCTGTGTGTCTGACAAGAGACCAGTCAAATCTACAACAAACCTCCATTTATCCCCACAGGAATGTAGTATGTCTTATAGGATGCCAAGGACAGTATTCATGTTAAAAACAAACAAAAAAAGGTCTTCTGTGTGAAATTAATACTCAGTGTTAGTGCTTAGCAAACACTCTTGGGCTTTTGGGATGCAGCACTCTGTTATATTTCCAGGGCAATTAGAATCCATGGTAAAAGCACACCTGCTTGCAAGCCATGACAGAACATTATGGGTTTAATTCAGATGATTAGGTAAAATCCAGCTTCCAGAGCCAGCAGTTTAGGAGTGGAGCTTGTGCACCAACAGAAGTGCCTATGGCTGCCCTGCTTACTGGCTCCTGCTAACTCAGAAAAGCTCTGGCAGATCCTCTCCTCCCTTTGGCATTTTCACATCCAGTTTTGGCAGGACTCCACCATATTAGCAATGTGTGAAAATATGGAATAAGACAAATGTAATATAGAATGGAATAATAGAATTGCTTGGTTGGAAAAGACCTCTGAGGTGGAGTCCAATCATACCTGTCCACTACCAAACCATACCCCGAGCACCTCATCTACACATCTTTTAGATACCTCAACGACCTCTGTGGGCAGCCTCTACTAATACCTAGGAACACTTTTGGGTGAAGAAATTTTTCCTGATGGATAATCTGAATGTCCCCTGCTGCAACTTGAGGCCATTTCCTCTCGTCCTACCAGCTGTGTCTTGGGAGAAGAGACGAACACCCACCGCACTACAAACTCCTTTCAGGGAGTTGTAGAGTGTGATTAAGGCCTCTCAGCCTCCTCTAAACTAAACAATCCCTGTTCCCTCAGCTGCTCCTCATAACTCTTGTGCTCTACACTCTTTACAAGCTCCTGCACATGCTCTAGTACTCCAGCGTCTTTCTTGTAGTGAAGGGCCCAAAACTGAACGCAGTATTCAAGGAGTAGCCTCACTAGCGCAAAATGCAGGGTGATGATTGCTTCCCTGCTCCTGCTAGACACACAGTTTTGCAACGCTATGTATATCTTTCTATCTCTAATTCACGTGGACTTGCCAGTGCCCAGCTTTGTGATCCAATACCACTGCAGATCACAGAATCATAAAATAAAATCATAGAATCACTAGGTTGGAAAGAACCCACTGGATCACTGAGTCCAACCATTCCTATCAAACACTAAACCGTACCCCTCAGCACCTCATCCATCCGTCTTTTAAACCTCTCCAGGGAAGGTGACTCAACTACCTCCCTGGGCAGCCTGTTCCAGTGCCCAATGACCCTTTCCATGAAATTTTTTTTCCTGGTGTCAAGCCTGAACCTCCCCTGGTGCAGCTTGAGGCCATTCCCTCTTGTCCTGTCCCCTGTCACGTCGGAGAAGAGGTCAGCACTCTCCTCTCCACAACCTCCTTTCAGGTAGTTGTAGGGAGTAATAAGGTCTCCCCTCAGCCTCCTCTTCTCCAGGCTAAACAACCCCAGATACCCTGCACTAGGTGTATCAACAGAGACAGACTTGCCCTGTTACCCATTACCTTTGCAACTCTAAAATTTATTGCATCAGTACGAAGTGACATTGCCATAGTTTCCCATTATAATAATATATTCTTTGGACTTGGTGCTGATACTAAAATCACCCAACAACCAAATGTAAACAAACCATCTGAGTCAGTCATGGTGTACTTCAAAAAACACAACCTATAAACATCCTTTCCTGCTTACGTCTAAACAAAGGGAAAGGGCCTTCCTTCAAGCAGAATGCTGTAAGAGTGACTCTGAATGCTTTCTGCAGATGCTATAGTGTCCCCTGCAGCTCTCTGCAGTGTGGCCAGCAGGTCAAGGAGAGTGATTCTCCCACTCTACTTGGCACTTGTCAGACCTCATCTGGAGCACTGCATTCAGTTCTGGAGTCCTCATCACAGGAAGGACGTGGATCTGTTAGAAGGAGTCCAGGGGAGGGCTATGAAGGTGATCCGAGGGCTGGATCACCTCCCATATGAGGACAGGCTGAGGAAGTTGGGGTTGTTCAGCCTGGAGAAGAGAAAGGCAGCCTTCCAGGTCCTGAAGGAGCTACAGGAAAGCTGTGGAGGAACTTTTTACAAGGTCATGTAGTGACAGGATGAGGGGGAATGGCTTTACATTGGAAGGAGGAAGATTTAGATCAGGCATTAGGAAGAAATCCCTCATAATGAGGATTGTGAGGCACTGGCACAGGATGCCCAGGGAAGTCCCATTCCTGGAAGTGTTCAAGGCCAGGTTGGATGGGACTTTGAGCATCCTGGTCTGGTGTGAGGTGTCTCTGCCCATGGCAGGGGTGTTGGAACTGGATGATCTTTAAGGTGCTTTCTAACCCAAACCATTCTACGATTCTGTGATTCTGTGAGTCTGCCTTTATCTTATTTCTTCTATGATTTTTATTTATTATTCCCCAGATGACTGACTGACAATGCTTAATAGCATTCCTCAATCATGCTGCCTGGCGTATCAGAGCAGGAGCAGTTATCTGCCTAAAAGAAACTCCTACCAAAATGTGTCTGGCAGGTTTGTTTTATCCATCAGGGCAGATCACATGCCAAAGCTAATTGTCTAATTTCCATTATCAGAGCTGGAAATTCAGTGGCTGAATGAACATTTCCCTCCTTCATTCTTCATGTTTCTGGGGAATGTTGGCAATGACAGCAATTACAAATGCTTATTAATTAAAAGAAATTTGATATAATTGCCAAAATGGAGTGAAAAGAGACTGACTTATATGACTGGAGCATTAAAACCACTGACTACAATATGTGTATAAACAGTCGTGTGTGCCCAAGGGGAAAAAGCTGAGTGGGAAGGACACTGTGACCTGTTTAACCGTTAAATATAGAGATAGTAAGGCTCTAACTAACGAAGTTAGAGGATGTAGTGAGGGGTGAGTGTGCGTGTGCCTGTAAAAGAGATTACAGACTGTGGGTTCACAGCAGAGCTGAGTTGCTCCTGGAGCTTTTATCTGTAATAAATGGAAAGAAATACCGGGTAATGGGAGATTTCAATCATAAAGATGTATGCTGGAAGTCTCGTATAACCAGAAATAAATCTCTTTGAAGTTTCTTAAATGATGTGTGATCATTTCCTAGCCTAGAAGGTATTACACCCAACAAGAGATAACAGTATTTCAGATTTCATTCTGACAGATTGGTCTGTGCGTTGGAAGCTGACGGTATCTTAGGAACATATGGCTGGGACTCCGTTTCAGTAGAGGCAGAGGATGGACCGACGCAGTAATGCATATATCGGGTAGTTCAAAAGGGATAATTTCCCATTACTAAAGTAGAATATAGAAGAATGAAAGTTGGGCTTTCTCTAAGAGGATTTTACCAGCTGACCGACCACGTTGATTTCACAGTGATGTGAGAGGGCAATTTTGATTAAAAACCTATCACGTTTAAAAAGGAGAATGTTACACAGTGTGAGATAAGTGACTTAATAAGCTGTTTTGGAGAAATAAAATCTACCTTAAAGCAGACAGATGCAAAGTCAGACACATCAGCAGTTGTGCTGCCAGGGCAGGATGGAGGGCAGCGCTGGGATGAGCTTTTGCCTTTGATGGCTGAAACGCTGCATCCCGTTTGCATGTTCAGATTTAGAAAATATTAAACACTGGGCTGAGCTGGTGTTGGTGGGAGGGAGAAGTTAGAGACAGCCTGAGACCCACCAAAACTGCTTCACAGCCATATTTAGGAGCTCCATCTCTTTAGCTTATCCAAAAGAAGACCAAGGGATGACTTGGTATCTCTGCTTATGTATTTTGTAGGGGGAGCACTGGGTAATTGGAGGCTCTTTAATCTTGAGCAGAAGGGCATGACAGCAGCCAGTGCTGGAAGGTTAAAACTGGATGAATTTAAATGAGAAATAAGAGTTTTATTAAACACAGGAACACATTAGTGAGCCAGTGATGGATTCACCATCTCTTGATAGCTTTGGATTAACATGCGGTATCGCTCTGCACAGTGAATTAAAGAGGAGGCTCCAGAACTGAAAACAGGGCTAGAGGAGGAGACTGTACTGTGTGGCCTCAGGAAGTGAGCCAGTGGTTCTTCTCGCCTTTAAAAACACTCTGAAGCTACAAGAAGCTAGTAAGAACACTGCTGATATTTTGTTATATGAAGTTTATTCAGTGTTCCATGCAGCTTTCTGGAATGATGCAGCATTGTCTTTCACAGGCAGTAGACTCTCTAGGGTGCTGGGGAAGACTGGTTCCAGCAAGATACACTTGGAGAATGTTATTCTAAAGCCCTCTGCTTGTATTGAGCTTCATGATCTCTTAAAATCCNGCCTCCTCTTCTCCAGGCTAAACAACCCCAGCTCTCTCAGCCGCTCCTCATAAGGCCTGTTCTCCAGCCCCTTCACCAGCCTTGTCGCTCTTCTCTGGACACGTTCCAGAACCAAGCAATGGCAATTTTGTGTCTTGGAGTCCTGTCACCCTACTAGGGAAAGGGAAAAGATGTAATGAGGATATTGGGCAGAGAAAGCACTGCTTGGGTTCCTGTTGCTTCCTGATTGCTGTTTTCTAGATAGATGGGGACCACGTGTTAACCAGCCCTGTCAGCTGTGTGGTCCTTGCATTCCTGATCTGCCTGGAGAGCACGGAAACATTTTGTCAGGAAGTGGAAAAATGGTCAGTTCTGCCAAAGTCCCCAGGACACCTGAAGACAAAGCAGAGCACATTTAGATCTACCACAATATGTGGCATGAAGTGGGAGTAAATGTCTTGTTCTCTGTGGGGGACTAAGTTGAAGAATCTACTTGCCGAATAAGAGACAGGGGAGGAAGATAGGAAGAAAAGTCTGGGAGAATGGGGATGTGATGGTTTGAGTGGAACCCCTGTTGAACACCCAAACTTCACAGTAGTGCAGTCTTTCCTCCTCCCCCTACCCCCTTCNCTGCACTGCTCTCTCCACAAGGCTTCACTGGGCCTGACTCCCACAGACAAGCAGCCGATAGCAGAGCAGACCTTTCCCACATGGTAACCGGAAGAGCAGAGAGAGAGAGGAGTGTCTGACTCTCTGATTTATACCCCAGATTTACATAGAAAATCGCATGGAATACTGGGAGATGTAGTTCTTTCTCAACCACAACCTGGCTATTAAGGAGGGTCCAAAATCAAACCCATCACAGAGGAAAAAACCAGTTCAAATGCAGTGAAATGGCAAAAAAAAAGACTAGAGGTTTTATGTCAAGCTGACTCTAGCTTTGCCTAGGTATCTCCCTCACAGACCTGTATCCTCATCTCAGCTCTACTGAAAGATGACAAGCCACTACCTTCTGCTGCCTCCATTGTCCTGGCTGCAAACCAGTCTTTTTTAAAGCACATTGGTATCTTTTGTGAAATGTAACTTTTAAAGTGCTTGCTGTTACGATTGTATTGTTATTCCCAAGTGGGAGAAGATAAGTTTCTAACCCTTTGCATGAATAATTGAACTCAACCAAGACTGTCACATTGATGGGCTCTGGAAGGGGAGCAGGGTTGATGTTGAAACTGGCTTGAAATTCAGTTGACAGCTTGTAGCATCTCTGGGAAACCTTACGAGTACATATTACTGTGTTTTCTGTCTCTGAAATCATGAAGGAAATCAAAGAGAGTTGTATGAAAAGTTTTTGTAAGTAGTCACATGAATTTCTTTTTTTACGAGTTTGCAGGTAACCAACATTTTCTTATATTTTTGCCTCAAAATTGCCATTCTTCTCTCGATCTCACACATAATACTGGATAATCTGTCTCTTATTACAGTGCTTTCCTGGGGATAGAAGGGATAAAAATACATTTAGAATCTATCTAGCATTTCAGAAGGACCATTTCCAAGTGGGTTGATAGGTCTATTTCAGCAGAAACCTGGAAGAGTGTTTATCTTGCTGAAACTCATCCATCTGCAATGTTTCTACAAGTGTAGCCCTTGCGTGCTCACAAATCCCTTGTGATAATCATACAGAAGAGCCACCGCAGTGAGAGGTAGTGATATATTTGTTACAAGCCATTCTGCAGCTGCCCTGGATTTCAGTGAGAGAAGAGCCCCAAAAGACTGAAAAAACCATGAAGTGCAGCATGGAAATAAATCGGAGGAAAAGCTCTGCTGCGCCTGTATGAATTCACTCATTCGAACAACCAAACATAGCCAAACGCATTTTTTCTGGCCTAACACTGCTATAATATGGAAAGGGCATGGATGCTCTTTGTCTGTAGTAAGTATTACAAAAGTCAAAAGAAAACAGAAAGAGAAAACCCTTTGGCTCCCTGTAGCTAATCAGGTATTCACCTTGAAAGAGTACTAATGAAACCAGCCCCACATCAAAAGGGAAGCTGGCTCCAGCTGAGAAGGTTATTAAAAAATTTAACAGTACCAGACGACCCCCAACTAGCATAAGAGACTACATTTTACATTCCCTTTTGTAAGAAGAAATGAAGGCCCTGTGCTTGCCCTCTCAGCTGCCACCTGTGTTGGGGATCTCACAATCAAAAAGAGGCATCGGGGAAGCCATCCTTGCAGGCAATGGTGACCTTTCCTCTCAGCGACTCAGTAATTCTTTTCTATTCTTCACACAGTCGAGTTAGTGGGTAGTAATGTGAGACAAAACCACCAGGTGCTGACTTGCTTTTTGACATAACAGCAATGGTTAACTTGTTTCTGTCATCAGAGTAAAGATATGTCAAATATTCTGGATTAGGAAAGAGCCAAAACATCCCACATGCAAATACAGTTGTAAAAAGATAAATATAGTCTTGTGTCAGCAATTCACTGGAAATGAGATATACACTCTTTGGTCTCCAGATGTATAAAAGTGTAAGGGGAGAGACGGGAACCTCAAGCCAGGATAGAGCCACTCCTGTGCTTGCAGGTGGCTTCTGCTGCCACAAAATGGATACTTAGATCAAATAGTGCTGCAAGGAGAATCATAGAATGTCCTGAGTTGGAAGGGACACACAAGTCCAACTCTTGTCCCTGCACAGGACAAGCCCAACATTTACACTGGGTGTCTGAGGGTGTTGGCCAAATGCTTCTTGAATATTGTCAGGCTTGGTGCCATGAATACTTCTCTGGGGAGTTTGTTCAAGTGCTCCATGACCCTCTGGGTGAAGAACCTTTCCCTAATGTCCAACCTACCCCTCCCCTGGCACATCTTCCTGCCATTCCTTTGGGTCCTATCATTGGTTGCCAGAGAAAAGAGATCAGTGCCTGCTCCTCCTCTTCCCTCTGTGAAGAAGTAGTAAAGTGCTATGAGATCTCCCCATCAGTCTCCTCTTCTCCAGGCTGAACCAACCAAATATCTTTAGCTGCTCCTCATACAGCTTCCCTTCTAAGCTCTTCACCAACTATGTGGCCTCTTCTGGACACTCACCAGTAGCTTGATATCCTTTTTATTCTGTGGTGTTCAAAACTGCACTCACTACTTGAGGTGAAGCTGCACCAGTGTGGAACAGAGAGGGAGCTCTAACCTGGTAAGGAGCTCAAGCTGCCTATTTGTTGAGGCAAGGGCATGGGCATCTCAATATCCTTCCCAGACTGATCTGCAGGACGATGCTCCGGAGACGGTCTTTTTAATGACAAGTGCACTGAGATTTCTTGATGTATCAGCATGAAGGAGTCTTTATTATAAACATCACTGAGGGATTTCCCACTAGACTTCAATATCATAAAAGCATCCCTGCATGCTTGCACACATGGAGAACAGAGTAAAAATTCTTCTCATAGTAAAGTCTTATAATCCTTAATTTTTCAACCATTTTGGACTTCTGTTATCTGACATGAAGCCCTTTGAGTACAAACTGCAATCATTCAGGGCTTTATCTACAAATAATTGCATAGCCACCTACACCTGCAGTGACACCTACTGTAAGGCCATTCCTTAAGCCAAAAATTTCTCTGTAGGTCATCAACACCCAGACCTCAGAGGAAGCTGATGCCACATGAACCCATGCCCCCTCCCTGGAGGTGTTCAAGGCTGGGTTGTATGGGGCCTTGAACAGTCTGGCCTGGGAGGTGTCCCTGACAATGGCAGGGGAGTTGGAACAGGATGATTTTTAACGTCCTTTCCAACTGAAACCTTTCTATGATTCTGTGACAGAACTGAAGTAGCCAAATACCTCTCAGCTCCTAAACAAATCCTCTTCTGTTGCTGCTTAAAAGGTGCAAATCAGTTGTAAAATAATACGCACAGGGAAGTGAAAATGCTGTGTTTTATCTCAAAAAACCCGACAACTCAAAAGCAAAATCCAGATCCATTAATAAGCTGCCACTGGGGGAGAAGCGTGTTGCGACCTGAGTTCAAAATGACAATTTTGCCAATAGCGAGTCTTAGATCTGGAAATGTCCTTGACAAACCTTCAAGCAAGGCTCTCCAAGGATAAGCTGCTAATAGCATTTGGGTGTCAGCAGCCAGACACTACCTGGTGCGAGGGCAGTTTTTCTTACAGAGTCACAGAATCATAGAATCATTAAGGTTGGAAAAGACCTCAGAGGTCATCCAGTCCAACCATCAGCCCAACACCACTGTGCCTATTAAACCGTGTCATAAAGCAGTGCAGGTATGTTCATGCCTGAGCTAGGTAAAACAGGCTAACGTGCTTCAAAATATTTAATATATTTGTTTATTTTTGATCCAGTGAGGTAGACAAATGGGTTTTCTGTGTTACAGATAGGCATGTGGGGGTGGGTGGGGAATGGTATTACTAAATGTACTAAGTGGTAAAGAGCTGAACGCAAAACGTGCATTTGTGTATTTCTGTGTGTGTCTGTTTTCCTAAATGGTTGGAGTGGGCTTAGAAAATGTTATTAAGCAAACCCACAACCGTGATCTAAAATAGTAGCTTAAAAATGACTGCAGCTGACAAAATAACCCTTTTAAGTAGAGGAGTCAGATTACAGTGAGGGAGCCCCTCAGCCCAGGACTGGTACAGATCTTGGTGGAGACAGACCCTCTGCAGCACAAGGGGCTGAACTGCAAAGATCTAGTGGCACTGAGAATCCCATCTTGCAGGAGACCTTGGATGTCCTTGACCTCCTAGGCTTGGCAGGGCAGCTTCCACATTCTGTGTTAAACCTCACCCAGACATGTGGGACTGATAGAACCCATCTTACTGACCTCACTGGAGATTAAGGAAGGAGCCCTGACCTCAAGCATCCTTTCTCCAGCTGTATGACCTGCCTTTGTTTGAGACCTTTATTGTTCAAGTTCTGGAGAAGAACAGGCTGTCACTGGGAGCAGATTGCAAGAAGAAAATTACCACACAGGCATGAGGCGTATCCTCATGTCCTGTTTCCAATAGAATCACATTTTTTTGACTGCCTGTTTTCAATAAAAAGTCCAGAAAGAAAGAATTGAAGGGGGCATTGCTTTTCATGGAGTGCCAGAGAGTAACTGTAAAATGTTGCTTCCTTTGAAAGAATCGCATGACTAGGGACAGACAATGCAGCGTCCTCAGAACTGTGCAGACATGCCAGATTCTGCACCAGTTCTGGACTGGATTCTGCTTCTTACTCTTTTCCTTGAAAATTTCTGTCCTGGGCATTGATCTCCATCTTCTACAGCTTCTCCTGATGCTGGTTATAGCAAGGACAGAGTGCGTGGAAGCATTAGCTGCATCTCAGGTGCTCAACAGGAGCGTTGAGTCACATCAGTGGTTCTTTATGAAGATATTGATCCTGGAACTTGACAGACTGCATGCAGGCATTGGGGCTGGTGCCATTTCCCTTTGGCCACCGCAAGGTGATGGTTTGGTCTGGGTGGAATTGCACCAGCAATGCTACATCATCCGCTTCAAGTTTCACTGAAACTGGGCATGCTCTGTCTTTTCTAATAGCCTCAAAATAACTCCAAGACAAAACATTGCCAGAACATTAAAGTCTTGTATTATAGAATTTATGACTGTGAAAACACCAAGCACACAGATCCATACTATATATAAATCAAGGGGGAGGGTGTATGTTTCTTCATCATTTACCCTTTTCTCCAGTGAGTGCTGTTTGCTTTCTATTTAACTGCTGTATTTGTACAAAACTAAAGCACTTCTGGGTTTTCTGCTCAATGTCACTAAAACAGTGAGTCCCTCAAATGTTGCTGCTTTGTGCTCCATGGTAGCTCCTGCCAAATTCTGATTGCATGTCTATTCATGCCACAGAAATTGTCACACCTGGTGGCATCCAGAGTGTGTTTGTCATGAGGCTGAGCTCAAGCTCCACAATGTAGTTTTTAGCATTTCCAATGCCACTCTTATGTGAAGTTTTAGCCCAGATTTTACAAGCTATTGACAATGTGCTGACCCCAGAAGCATTGGCAGGGAGATATTTTGCCTCTGTTGGGGAGACAGGAGACTGTTTTGATAGTCCCTGCTGGGTCCCCTAAAGGATCAGCATGTCCCACAGACACAGTGCTGGGACAAGCCNTCCCCTCATCCTGCTCTTCTCCAGACTAAAAAATCTCAGTTCCATCAGCCATTCTTCCAGCTTTGTTGCCCTTCTCTGTATGTCCTGCAGGGTTCTGGAGGAAATTCCCATCAAATCTCTCTGTTTCAACCTAGAGCAGCTCTTTTTCCCCTTCTGTTCTGCCAGTTTGCTACTGAGTCATGAGTGTGGAGTGACCACCAGAGCAGTCCTCTGCATTCTAAGCACAAGACCATACAGTTTGTTGTTTATGGGATCAGTTGGGAGGCTTTTAATGACAATGACAGGAGACACTATAAATACTCACAGGTATTTGCCCTGGTTTGGGGCCAGAATGGGTAATGCAATCCCCCCACTGCCCAGTGCCATTGTGGCTCTTGTCCCTCTGAGTTCAAAAAGCTTTGCAAAAGGCCCTGGGAAAATTTCACAGAAGCAGAGGAGACAACAATGGGATTGTTGCTGGGGGCACTGTGAACCCACCATTCCCACTTTCTTGGTAGGTAATTACAATAAAACATGCTAAAGGCAGTTGTTTTGAGAAATCTACAGCCATAGGAGCCGTTTGGTCTTCCAGCTCGCTTGGCTCATGGTTTCTTACCCTCCACATCATGTTTAAAACAACCCCCCTCTTTAGCGGATTGGACAGCATAGAGGGACCAGGAGGAAGACTCCTGCTGTGTAGCCTGGACCACAGGTTGGCAGAGATGATAATAAATGAGTAATAAATAGTGATAACAACAGTGATAAACAACAAGAGATGGGGCCATGGGTGGGTGGCAGCAGAATCTAACGCTGTTCTTGGCCTTTCTCAGTCCAGGATGCAGAGCAGCGCGGAGAGCTCACAGGCAGCATTGCTTCATACGTCATTAACAATGTGCAGCCTCGGGTTGTTTTTAACCTCTCTGGTGACCAAGAGCGGGGCAGAATGTGGAAGCTCAGGCAAAATATTTGGGATGGCAAATTGCTGGGGTTCTCAGAGGCAATCGTAAGCCTCAGGGATGGTGAGGACGAGAAGATGCATGAGGGAGGTCATGATTGGCTGGTCCTTATCCTGCTGGGCTCCTAAAAATTCTGACTTGAGGGAATGGCGTGGGAAGGTGTCCTGCCGGAATGGGAGAAATAAGACAGCTCTGCCTTGAAATGTCTGGGCGAAGATTAAATGCTGTTTGCTGGGGGAAAAAAAAGTGCTGTGATATTGTGCCAACAGACCACAGAGTTGTTCATGGTAAAATTAATTCTTCTCTCTGTAAGTGGCACAGGGCCCTGTGCCTGCCAATTAGTGAGTTTGGGGAATGTATCTCGCTCTGCCTCTCCTCTCCTGCAGCAACGCAGGCGCTTGCTGTGCTGCTGCCTCTGGTTGGGCTGGTTCTTCTCTTCAAGAGGTTGAGAACTCATCACTCCAAGTTTTAACATGACTTTATTAGTTCAAAGCAAGCAATGCTTGTTTTAATTAATGAATATGTTTCTATTTTCTTGATCCTTGGCTTACTTCCTGGTACTGAGTTTTCAGAAAATCTTTTATTCGAAATAGAATTGTCTTTGTCCCAGTGTGTGGCCGCTGCTTGAAATGGTGAGGGAGCTGGGGTGGTGGCAGCGGCTTTGATTCTGGGAGTGGAGGAGGAGGGAGGGAGAAATGGCAGAAAAACTGTGAAGAAAAGGCAAGCTTTGTAGCACTCATCACACACAACTCTTCCACTTTTCCAAAAGCCATGATAAATCCTATTTATGCAAATCCTAACCTTAGTAGCTTTCAAATATTCTTAGAGCCACTGGTGTGTATAGAAGTGGAAATTGTTGGCTGTATAATGCTAGCCAAACGCTACCTACCTGCAGAGCTTGCTGCAAAATTTTTGAGTAATGATGTGACACATTTACCTTGTTTTTGCTGACCCCTACCCCCCAGCATCAGCTGTTTTTCACACTTCTGCCTTAGCTTATTAGCCCTCCTTGATACTGGGCTGAATTCCAGCTAAAGCATAGGAATCAGCTGGCAGTTCATTTGATGTGTTACATTTTTTTCCTCCCCACTTAATTGAGCATTCTGCTTCGAATAATCCTCAGCATTAGATTAAATCTCTATTGATCTCATTTTAATGAGCTCACCACTGTGACCAACAGCCCTTTCTCCTGTCGCAGATGGAGATGTGGCCATCTGAATGTGCAGCAGCAATACTTTTGTTTCAGAGGACTGACACCTTCTCCTCCATACGACCGTCCTTGGCACCCCGTCACCCTTCAGCCTGCAGATCTTATACCAGCAGATGGGTCCTGTTCTTCACACTATGCCTTTGTGTGATTGCTGTTGCAGTGAATTTCTGTTTAAATCGCTGTAACACTTCCTGCCTAAAGATTTTGTTTCTGAGCAGGCAGTGTCCATGTTCATCAGTATGAAGGCAGGTAGACGAAGGCTGTATGTGAGCTCTCTCCTGTGCCGCAGGGAAAGCAGCTGTGCTGGAATGCTTGCAGCTCCTGACTGCCTACTTAAGGGGATATATTACAAATTCAAGTCTGGGGGAAATCAATTTTGTAACCTATGGAATTGATTCCACTCTTTCATTTCACCTTCAGACACCTGCATTTAAATTTCCACTTGAGATTATAATACAAAATGAAGGAAATCTCCCTTTATCTCGTTATTGGGGGGGGAAGTGATTAATGAGGGTTTAAATTCTAATGACAAACAAATCCTAATGACCCAGCACTTTAGGTGTCAAATAATTTGCTGCACCATAGCATTTTGTAGACTTCATGGACCAAGGGATCTTTAGGGTCAGCTAATCACACCTTCTGCCTAATAAAGGTGACAGACATTTTCCTGGTGATTTTTGCATAAAGCCTAACAGCTTCTATTTGAACTGAACAGTTTAACTTTTTTTGCTGAAAGCTCCTGATGAAAGATAGCAGCATAGAGGTGCTCCCAGTGGTGGGGGGAGTGGGGTAGTGCTAAGGAAGAGACAATTAGTTTAATTGAAATCTCATTCCCATGTGGTTAAGAGCTCATATTATCAGAAGATGTCATGTATTAAATAATATATTAAAGCTATTTGCCCAGTTTGGTGGTGTGTGGGTTTGTGACAAGTAGCACTGCTTAAACACAGTCAATATGCAGCCACCAAGGCAGGGATGTTGGCTTACTGTTAGCGCAAATTTTGCAACGTGGATTTGCAGGTGCTGCCCATTGGAATTTTCAAGTTTGGTTATTGCTTGCTTGCTTTTTTCCACTTGCTCATCTACAAGAGACAATGTGTCTTGCATCAGCAGATTATGATTAATAGTCATGATGTGTAATGACATTAATTAGCAATAGCTACGGCTAATGATTAATAACAGCAGCTAAGTTGAAACCTTGGCTGCGATGATTTATTTTAGTACTCCTACTGAGCTGTGCATCTGGCAATGTTGTGATGCTCTTATGTCTTCAGGGAGGAATGTCTGTGTGGGGAAGTGGAAAACTGAGAAACACTTGTAGTGAAGTAGGTGTGGGGACTTGTCCCTCCTTGTCACTGCACATAATGACCCACGGGGAAATGTAAAATCATAGAATCAGTCATAGAATGGCTTGGGTTGGAAGGAACCTTAAGGATCATCCAGTTCCAAGCCCCTAGCCAAGGACACGGACACCTCCCACCAGACCAGGCTGTTCAAGGACCCATCCAACCTGGCCTTGAACACCTCCAGGTATGGAGCATCCACAACTTCCCTGGACAACCTGTGCCAGTGCCTCACGACACTCATCGTTAAGAATTTCTTCCTAATGTCCAATCTAAATCTTCCCCCTTCCAATTTAAAACCATTCCTCCTCATCCTATCTCTCCATGTCCTTCTAAAAAGTCCCTCCCCAGCATTCTTATAGCCTCCTTTGGGTACTGGAAGGTCACTACAAGGTCTCCCTGGAGCCTTCTCTTCTCCAGACTGAACAACCCCAACTCATCATAGCCCTCCTCTGAACCCGTTCCAACAGCTCCATATCCTTCTTAAGTTTGGGATTCCGGAACTGGACACAGGACTCTAGGTGGGGTCTCACAAGAATTGAGTAGAGGGTGGGAATCACCTCCCTCGACCTGCTGGCCATGCTTCTTCCGATGCAGCCCAGAATACGGTTGGTCTTCTGGGTTGTGAACAGACATTGCTGGTTCACATTGAACTTCTCATCAATCAGCATCCCAGAGTCATTCTCCACAGGGCTGCTCTCAATCATGTCACTACCACAAGAAGAACTGCAATGGTAGAAGAGACTATAAATAAGGAAAGGAAAATGTTTCTCTTAGAAAATTTTGTTCCATAGAGGGAAATTGTAAAAGTAGTCCAGGATATTTTTGTTACTGGATTTTAATTTGAAATTTCATCTCTGGAAGTGTTTACAGACGTAGAGAGTTGTGCAATGTTGTTGCTGAAGTATGGTGATTGCTAAGATTAGCACAGTAACAGATCTTTTTAGAGTAAATTGCATATAATTAATGGGAAGTAGGAGGAAAAAGGAATAATTGTACTTTAATCTAAATGCAAGTTCAATTTTCCCTAGCGGTAGAACAGGCTTTAAGGCCATGCTAAAGAGGGGCCCTTTCTGTTCCTTTCAACTGGGTAATGAACAACCATTATATGCCAGTATTTCAAATTCTCATTTCCAATTTGAGATAAGTTTTATCAAAGTGCAGGGATATTTGGAGCTGGAATTTGTTTCAGGTCCTCCCTAGCAGAGTTGGAGATTATTTATATATGATCTCTAAGGCCCCCTCCAACCCAACCCATTCTATGATTCTATGATTCTATGATTCTATGATTCTATTCTTTCTAATTTAAGTTGCAGCAGCATGAGGTAGTACTGTTATTTGATTTGTCTTGAATGAGCCAATCAACAGAATGATGTAGTCTGTGTGGTAATGGTTAGCTTGTTTTGGACAGGAACTTACAGTCTGGTTTATACAGAAATGTCCAGCTAACTTGAAAGAAGTGCTGGGCAACAGAAAGCTGAGTGGCTGGAAACCTTTCAGTAAAGTGCTAGTGGTTGGAGTGAGAGAAAAATAGTTTCTGAATGTTAGGATGTCCTACAGTGTTTTACATGAGAAAATGAGTATATATGAGGACATGTGAAAACGTGAAAACCACAGAAAGCACTAGGTATCTAGTACCTACACAGGCAATTGAATCCCAGCCCTGCATTTTGTGGACTGCTAAACTGGGTGAGATTAATCTTATCCAAAGTGTCATTGTCTGATCTGAAAAATCTTTGAAGTTCCTCAGAATGCAGGAAGCAGGGAGACCTTCAACCAGGTCAGGTTGCTCAGAGTCCCGTCTAACCTGACCCCGAATGTTTCCAGGAATGAGGCATCTGCCACCTCTCTGGGCAAACTGTTCCAGTGTTTCAACAGCATTATGGTAAGAAATTGCTTCTTTATTCTAAATCTACCCTTTTTTAGATTAAAACCATTACTCCTTGCCCTATCGCAACAGGCCCTGCTAAAATGTTTGTCCCTATCTTGGCTGCAGGACCTCTTTGGGTGCTGGAAGGCTCCTATACAGTCTCCCCGCAGCCTTCTCTTCTCCTGGATGTGCAACCCCAACTCCCTCAGCCTGTCCTCATTGGATAGATGTTTCAGCCCTCGTATCATCTTCGTGGCTCTTCTCTGTACTTTGTCCAACAGGTCTGTGTCTTTCCTGTGCTTAGAACTACAAAGCTGGGCACAGTATTCTGTGTGTGTTCTCATGAAAGTGGAGCAGAGTGGCAGAATATCCTCCCTTGACCTGCTCACCATGCTTCTTTTGATGCAGCCCAGGATATCATTTGCTTTCTGGGCTGTGAGCACACACTGCCGGCTCATGTCCAGCTTTTCACCCACCAATGTGCCCAAGTACTTCTCAGCAGGGCTGCTCTCAGGACAACACAATCCCTCCCNGTCCTGTCCCCTGTCACTTGGGAGAAGAGGTCAGCTCCCTCCTCTCCACAACCTCCTTTCAAGTAGTTGTCGAGAGCAATGAGGTCTCCTCTCAGCCTCCTCTTCTCCAGGCTAAACAACCCCAGCTATGTATGTATGGTAGGTTCAGTTTTTTTCTGAAGATTTTGTAAGCCTTTGCTCTGTCACGTAAAAATAGGTTGTTTAGAGCCTGGAACATGGCTACAACTGCAGAGTGAGAGTTTGTGGGGCAGCACAGTCTCTGATTTGAGCATGATGACAAATGAGTACATTAGACTTTACACTGAATTTCCATACAACGATGCAGCTGGTTGACTCAAAAGAAGTAATTCAAAACCAACTTTCAAATTGATTCCCTCTTTGCTTTTGGTGCAGTCTGGCGTGTAGTTTTTCTGTGATAGCACAGAGCTAAGCAGTAACAAGAGTTAAAAGGGCTTTAAGAAAAAAACCGAATCAAGTTTTGTCAGGTTGTTCTCGTCCCATATTAAACCCTGCAGGATTTATTGGACAGCCTGTGGAAAGTTGTACTGGTACAGCTCAGTGGGCAGCATCTGGAGATGTTGGGATGGCTCAAACAGGCATAATATCTAGAAAAAGGGTTTACCAGACTATTGCATAAAGGAAAAATACTCCTTTAAAGGGAAACAGAGTGGAATGACTTATCTACCACTGACTTATCCACCTAGTGCACCATCCTCAGTGCAGTAAAAAAAGGCAAAAGATAGTAGAAGGCCAGGTGTTTTTTAGGTTTTGTTGAAAAGAACTTGAGAAGATGACTATGGAAATGTGTTCAAGACTTTTCTGTAGATAATATGGCCAATTGTTACCAAGCCCCTCAGCGTATTTCACGTGCACAGAGCCAGAAAGTGAAAGTTAGAAATGAAAGTGAGGCAAAACTAAATACCTTAATGATTAGTAAAGCTTCAGTATCAGAAAGAATATTGTAGCCCTAAAGCCACTGAGTAATAAAATAACAATTTTTGATCTAAATGCCAAAAAACACCTACAGATTTTGTATGTGCAGTTTGTTAAATTCTCACCCTAAGATCACTATGTGAGCCTGATTCTTAGAGACAGCGTGAATTTACTTCTCTGAACTGATCCCTTTCTTACCATCTGAAACAGGTGATCCCTCATCACTGGGGATTTCTGGAGATTTAGGAGTTCACAGCTGTGGCTTCCAAGTGAACCAAGTTATCTTGGCATCTCCTTTTTTCACTGAGCAAAGTGCTGAGTCCCACCAGATGCCTTAAACCTCAGCCTGTCTTTCTTATTGCCACTATATATGGAGTTTAGCCCCAGTTTAAGTTGAGCTTATTATCCTCATTTTCCAGCACGGCAGAACTGAACGCAATTACAAAGCCTCTTAGAGGTGATTTGACTACTCTACAGCCTGCTGATTTTTCAGCTGCATTTACTGCCTGCTGAAGAACAGAAATCCATCTAGGTTGATATTGGAGCCATCTGGTGATGTCTTTTTCAGTCTAGCAAACACTTCTGGTTTCACTTTAGAGGATGTCAGTGGATGCAGCTTATTTAAGAGCCAAAATGGATGAACATAGACTGGGTGGCAATGAAAAACACATACACCTTGGGAATGCTGTCAGTGGAGAGATGCAAGTGTGAAGCAATGATTATTTCTAACACTATTCCCTAACAGTAGACAGGAGAAAACCAAGTATTTTCTCTTTCAGCACGGGTTAGGAGGGTTAAATGGAATTTCAGTGCCATCTCTGGAAATGATAACATCCTATTTTGTGGTAAGACTTGAATGTAAAAGTGTATTTGCACTGAGTGGTCTTCTGCTATACTGACTGGAGCAGAATAAGACCTTCACATGCTCACAGCCCAGAAGGCCAACTGAATCCTAGGCTGCATTGAAAGAAGCGAGGTCAGCAGGTTGAGGGAGGGAATTCTGCTGCTCTGCTCTAGTGAGACCACACTTGGAATACTGTGCCCAGCTTTGGAGTTCTCAGCAAAGGAAAGACACAGACCTGTTGGAGTGATTCCAAAGGAGAGCTACAGAGATGATCAGAGGGCTGGAGCACCTTTGCTGTGAGGACAGGCTGAGAGAGTTGAGGTTGTTCAGCCTGGAGAAAAGAAGGCTGTGAGGAGACCTTATAGGGGCCTTCCAGTACTTAAAAGGGCCTATAGGAAAGATGAGGGGGATGACTGAGGGGGAAGATTTTCCCAGGGCATGTAGCGATAGGATTAGGGGGAATGGCTTTAAATTGGAGGGGGATGATTTAGACTAGACATTAGGAAGCAATTCTTCACGACAAGGGTGGTGCGGCACTGGTACAGGCTGCTCAGGGAAGTTGTAAATGCCCCCTCCCTGGAAGTGTTCAAGACGATGTCCGATGGGTCCTTGAGCAGCCTGGTCCAGTGAGAGGTGTCCCTGCCTATGGCAGGGGAGTTGGAACTGGATGGGCTTTAAGGTCCCTTCCAACCCAAATCATTCTATAAGTCTATGATTCTGTGATCAGGTGGCCTGTGGAGGGAGACTCAGTTTGTGTAAAGGGTGCAAAATGTCCATTATAAATATATGATTGGCTGCATTGCTCCCCCAGAGGTCTTCTGTATCACCACGCAAAGCCCTTGACTCAACACCATGCCTGATGGAAGCTGGACACCCTATGCACCTTCTCCCCACACCCTGGCTTTTCTTTTTGAGATGGTTCTCTTTGCTGACACCTTTCCCATCTGCGATGGACCAGCCTAACTCTGCGAGACTGGCAACCTCTCAAGAGTTCGTACCTATGCCACTAGTAGCTCCTGAACTTTCCATTTCAGGCCAAGCTAATTTATGTGAACAATTTGACTCAGTGTGGGCAGTGATTTAGAAATAACCCTCTTCTGCCACTGGTTCTAAAGAACAGAAAGGTCTTTTTTATGGTTTTTTTCTTCTTAATTGAAGTACCTTTCTGTAACTTGCATTGACGCTGCGTGTAATGCTGATAGTTACAGGAGCCTGTTCACTAATCGATATGAAACAGGCTCACATATCCAGCTGCCCACATCCCTCCAGGTCAGATTTTAAGGCAGCAGATGTGTCCCTCTCACCCCTTGCTTCTTCATGCTAATTCGGTATGCTTGCTTTCTGCATCAATGCCTGCAGCAGTGCAAGGCCATGCTGAGAGCAGTGAGAGTGTTGTGAACCCTTTTCCTTTAGATTCCTCCCTAACAACTGCTCTTTCTCCATATATCTCCATGGGAGAAATCAACAGGAAAAATGTCCACAAAACTTCAGCATTGGTCAGATATTCCCCTAGTCCCTTCACTGCCAAACATTGGAGGCTCTCCCTCCTCCCTGTCTACCAAACCTCTACATTGTGCCTCTGAGTAAGCCACATGCTGGTACTTGTCGCAGTCAGGAGCTTCACCTGGTGCCCTTCCATTTCTCTTTTATCACCAGCAGCCCCTGTGCTGTCGAGCATTAATTAGATTGCAAGTTGCTCAAGTCTGCAGCCCTTCCTGTCAGCCTATGCTGCAAGGCATTTGTGCACTTTCAGGTGATGTTAAGCCATAATTAATACTTTTGAAATTATCTGCTAGAGGACAAGGTTATGAGATGGTTTTTACACATTTCATATTATGTGTAATGCCATATTTTATGGCAGAAATTAATTCTCATGGTCATTCATGACCTCATGTTTCTTCCCCTTACAACACTGCTGCTTCTCTTTCATCCGCTGTTCTCAGCATGGCATGGTGGTATTAGGAGGCTGAGGATGATATTTTACTGTGGTTTTGATCTTAATTAATGGGTAGCTGTTGTTGGAAAGGTTGGTCAGGCTCATCAGGCTCCACATTTCCTCTATGTCTGTTGTAGTGATCCTGCTAAATGTTGGCACTGGGAACTACATCTCCAAAAATACCTTCAGTGGTATGAAAGCTGGTGGGCTCTGTGCTGGTTTAGCTCCCTGGGCTGGCACAGAGTGGGTGAGGGACGTAGTGGTGCGGTGAAATGGAAGTTGCAGGATGCATGCTGAGGTCAGGGACAGCATAAGGGAGCCGGACATCCTTCTTGGCAGTAGTTAAAGGCAGGTTAGTTCTGCTGTATAATAAAAAATCATAGTTGCCCCTACAGAGCTGTGTATCCTGTAACAGTCACTCTTCAGTACCAGTGTGAGAAGTGATGTACTAAAATTTGTTCAACAAATGCAACCTCTTTTCTTCTTCAGGAGCTAACGGAGCAGGTTGTTATTCTTATCATATTTATTCTGTATTCATCACATATTATTTTTCAGTACATCATAGTTTATCAATTATCCCTTAGCAGCACATGGCAGATGGGTTAAACTGAACTGTGCTGTCAGTTTTCACTGGACACGTGAATCACAAGTCAAGTTTATCTTCTTTGGCTAGAAAACATTAATCCGGGTTATCCTTTTTGTGGATGTTCACAAATGACCTCCACATGCATTTCCGTAGCAGGCAGCTACTCCCAAGGCAATTCCTTCATATTTGTGTTTGTATGAACATTCCTCACTGTGAACTGGGTGAAAGACAAAAAAGTGGCAAACATGAGCTGGAAGCAAAAGGAGACCAAGCAACTGCAGTTCAGGTACACTCCATCATGTACATCTGTACATCTGAGGTTTGCAAGGAGGGTCAGTGGAGCTCAGTATATTCCAGATTTTCCTACAGCAAGCCCTGCGTAACTGACATGAATCACAGCTTGATGAACCAGGGATGTAGGTGACAGCTGCAGGATTTTCATCCATCCCCTGCTATTGCTGTTTATTTTCATATGGTCACTTGTTTTCATCTCTGCGCTGCTCCCATAGATGTGCAACCACCCCTGCAGCTGGACAGAAGATGGGATCTTAAGACAACACTCTGAGTTTTCCATAGCAGAACAAACTTTGCCATCTCTGGCTTTCAGGGTAGATTTCCACATGTGAGTGAACAAGGACAGCTCTCTGCACTGCAAGGAGAGACAAGTCTGATTATTGGAATTTGTCTCAGTAGATATCTGGAAGAACAAAGCAGGCTGGGCACAGGAGATCACTGTAGCAGCTATATTTCAAATCCTCCTTTCTCCTTTGCTGTCATTACACCAGTGCATACAATGTATGCTTTGTACAGGTCCAGCATAAACTGAACAACACAGGAGTGGAAAAGTCTAATACTGGAAATCAAAATGATCCAATATTCTCCTAAGTGGGGTAGTAATGACTTACAAGTTAGTTCACTGATTTATCAAGCTCCTTGCCAAACGCAGGTTTTTACCTATTGGACACTTATTCTAGGACATTGTTGAGGGAGTTCTCATGTCCTGGCATCTTCTCCTGGAACAAATGGGAAGGCACCAGTTTCTTTTAGCTGTCACTTTACAGCTGGTGCCTTTATAGCAGCTTTGGGGTGACTGAGAAGAATGCCCAGAAGAGACTGAAGACTTTGCATTACACCTGTTTCTCTGGGGGCAGAGTACAAATAAAATAGCAGAAGGAGATTTTTGTACCACTGTTTTCAATATCAACAGTGTTGCTGACAATTAATATTTAAGATAATTTTCATTGGCATTTTCATGGAAGGTATTATGCACCTATACTCTTACTTTAGACTGTGTTCCATGTTGTATTAACAGCTTTCCCATTTATTAAAAAAATGCATGAAAATTACTTATTTTAATCTTGTCATCATTCAGCTACAGTCAAGGCTTTAGGCAGATCTTGGTTTTCTGAATTCATAAGGCCTTCTGAATATTCATTTCTAGTACATGATGGAAAACATCATCTCACATGGTGTAGGTTTTGCAGCTGAAACCCCACAGCTGGACTGAGCCAGAGGAGTTGGGATTAGTGTTGTTTTTCTTGCCCATGACAGTTGCTCTGAGGCCCTTGAGTGGCGGCTTCAGATCATTCAGGAAAGCCTCTGTTTTTGCATTTTCACATATCATTATAAAAGTCATTTGGGTTTTGTTTAAGATTTTTTTCTTTATTTTCTGCTTTGTTTTCCCTTTGTGGTAACCTCTTCAGTTGATGTGTTGGGAAAGGGTTAAATGAAAACATGTCAAGCCTTGTGTTCCAAACTTCTTACAGGATATAGACACTCCTTGATGAAGTTATTGGGAATGAGGTTTCCCAAACCCTAATAAATCAAATGGGATTTAGACTACCTCTATCCTTCCTGAGAGAATGGGATACGCAACAGAGTAATGTGAATCCTGAGGTCTGTTAGCATACGTATCTCATCTTTCCTCACAGCGAGTGATCTCATGAACCCTCTGAACAAACCCAGAGGCTTCTTAATTGGTAATCTGAGATCATCTGAGGGCTGCGGAGAGAGGGGCAGAAGGCATGGAAAGCAAGCATGCCGTGCATCTCTTGGTGCAGCCAAGTGGAAGCTCTTCCCTGTGCCTCAGGACAGTGTGGTTCATGTTCAAAGTACTGGGAAGCCATAATATAACCCCCTGAGGTCACCTATATACAGACACACTGGGTTACACAACCCTATGCGCCACACCCAGCATATACATGTCTTCAGGCGTCACGCTTGTGCTCACCTGGATTACTCAGTCTGACGAAGGTTTGCTTCCTGCACATCTGTGTTCCTGCCAGCAGCGCTATGTCACGAGTCACTCTGCACTTGACAGATGGTTCCTACTGGTGTCTGCTAAAACCTCGATGCCTCTTTGTCCTTCCCAGAGGGCTTTGGGCAATATATGGGAACAGGTTTTGTGAAAAGAGCCAAGGCAATACAGTCCTGGGGATAGCCCAGGCCTCCAGAATGATAGAAGAACAGAATCGCTGAATGGTTTGGGTTGGAAAGGACCTTAAAGACCATCCAGTTCCAGCCCCCCTGCCATGGGCAGGGACAACCCCCACTGGATCAGCTTGCTCAAAGCCTCATCCAACCTGGTCTTGAACACTTCCAGGGAGGAGACATCCACAACTTCTCATGGAAACCTGTGCCAGTGCCTCACTACCCTCACAGGAAAAAAGAATCTTCCCAATACCTCATTTAAATCTCCCCTCTTTCAGCTTAAAATCATTACCCCTCATTCTTTCACGGCACTCCTCGAAAAGGAGACCCTCCTCCCCTTTCAGTACTGGAAGGCTGCTAGAAGGTCTTCTCAGAGCCTTCTCTTCTTTAGGATGAACAACCCCAAGTCTCTCAGTCTATCCTCATCTTTGTGGCCTCCTCTGGGCTCGCTCTTACAGCTTCGTGTCCTTCCTATGCTGAGGACTCCAGAATCCAGACCTCTGCAGTCAGTTCAAGGCTCAAAACTGCTGGTGTTTCACCTTGTTCAAAAGCTGATCAAAACTCGAAAGGGACGAAAAGCTCCACATTTGAGGGAAGCATGGTTGTTTACCTTGCAGTGGCTTATTATTGAGGAAATGACCACAGGGCTCTTTCTGAGCTGTGTAGCAGCTGCTCTTTTTTCCCATCATTTATTTTGCTTCCAGTATTTTCCAAAATTTAAAGAAGTCATAACCCCACCACCCCATGAGGAGCAGCGGCATGAGACTGGTTAGATGATTTAGCTACTCCTTTGATTTCCCAAGCAATTAGTGCAGATAAATTGATTGATGAATTTGCACTCCAAAATGCAAAAATCATGATGGAAATGGTAAGGAGATAATTCACACTGGCTTATTCAATGAGGCCAGATTTTTGCCTTCATGGACTTCCCTCTCAAAAAGGAGAGGGAGGTTTGGCTGTCTGGGAGTTATAAATGTGTTCCTGATTCATCACTCGAAATCATTTCAGCACATGATAAGTCACCGCTTTCCCTTGGGGACTGACTGCAACTGGTGGCTGGCAGCAACTAAGCTGTCTGGTGCTTCCCCCCCTTGTCTGGCAGGACTCCCACCCCCAGGATTTTGGGGGACAGGGTGAGACAGAGACATTTCCTGCCCCTCGGAGGTTGAACCAAAGGGAGGCAAGTGCTCATCTTGCAGTTCTGACAATGTGAAGAGGACTGACTGCAGCAGGGAATTTTGCTTGCAACATTTTGGGATAAGCAGAGGAATCCTGACACTGGGAACTGATGCTGCTCTGAGTGTCATGCACTCACTTGTGTATGTAAACAAAGCCAACAACGTACTCTAAGAGGAAATTCTGGAAACAATATCCCACCTCCTGCTCTCCCGGCACCTGAAAGTCACAGTCTGGAAAATTCAGACCCATGGGAATGCCTTTGTCCCCACCTTTCAGGTTAACTTCAGGTCTCAGCAACTCCAGCAGCATAAGATGCTAAGTGCAGACTGGTGTTGTACTGCTGCTTTGTAGAAACTAGCCAAACCAACTGAACTAGCGGACACAGAGGTAAATGTGTTGGGCTGTGGAAGAGTCATCATGGCTTCTGTAAAGGGATGTTCTGCTGTATGGTCCCACTGGGGTTCTCTGAAAGTGTCAACAAGTCTTTGGATAAAGGATATCCTGTTGATACAAGCAACTTTTATTTCCTGAGAGCTGCAGACAGCATCTTGCAGCAAAGGCTTTTAAGGAGTGTCATGGTGTAAATGGGAAGGTCCTAGGATAAATGAAAAAGGAATGAATTAAAAAAAACCCATAGGAAACAGAGAGTGGGAGATTATGTTCAAGTGTAGTGGTAGATGTTGCTCAGCAGTGGTGTCTCCTGGACATACAGGTTGCTTGCTCAGTACACTCATACACNACAGGGGACAGGACAAGGGTGAATGGCCTCGAGCTCTGCCAGGGGAGATTTAGGCTAGAGATTAGGAATAATTTTTTCACAGAAAGGGTCATTGGGCATTGGAACAGGCTACCCAGGGAGGTGGTTTACTCACCTTCCCTGGAGGTGTTTAAGGCACAGGTGGACAAGGTGCTGAGGGACATGATTTAGTGTTTGATAGGAATGGTTGGACTCGATGATCCGATGGGTCTCTTCCAACCTGGTGGTTCTATGATTCTATATCACATGTGAAGTGATGGCCCTGAGCTGGTCATTACCAGCCAGGAGTGAAAACTTGGGGCTATAATAGATAGTTCCATGGAAGCAACACTGAAGCATTTAGTAGCAGTCAATAAAGCAAATAAAATGTTAGGAACAGCCAGGAAAGGGGCAGAGAACAAAGCAGAGAATGTTGTTACACAACTGCGTGAATCTATGGCTCTCTTCTAGCTTGAATCCTGCATGCAGCTCGTCCTCCCACTGAAAAACGAAACAATAGAACTGAAAAGATTCAAATGAGAATAGCAAGGTTGGTAGAAGTATGGAACTGCTCAATATAAGGAAGAGCTAAATAGGTTCACCTCTTCAGTCTGAGAGGTGACCAGGCTAAATCTGTAACGTTATGAATATCACAGAGAAGGTGAAGAGATTGATTTTTTTCATTGCATTTTCCAATAAAAGAAGGAGGAAGCAGCAATTCGAAGTAGGATACAACAAGCTCAAAGCAAACAGAAGGAAGTGACTCTCTATGCCTGTAGTTGAACTTTGGAACTTTCTGCCACAGTGTGTTGTGGGAACTAAAAGCCGATGTGGCTTCAAAAAGAATCCTTTTGAGCAGCCTCTTCAGGGAAGAGAGAGATTGAGGGTTATTAATATCCTGAACCCACCTTTTCAGGAAGTCCCTGAACTGCAAATGATTGCAATCTAGGAGTCTGCTTTGTCCAATTCTTCTCCTCTTCCTGAAGCATCTACTTTGGCTGTTGTAGGAGAAGGATTCTCAGAGGCAATGATCCTCAGGTGGCACTAAGTCAGGGAAACAGCCGATGCTCTGGGAGTCAACACTTTCTCAGTGATTAGAGTATTGTACATTTTTCTTAGTGTTGTGTCATAGTTTGATTTTTCTTTTTGGCCCTTTTAAAAAAAAACAGTCAGATTGTGGCTGAGGAAAAACTACAATTCCCAGGTATCCCACACAACTTTTTCTACGTAACTAAAAGGGCATTGTGGGGGTGGTGACTCTCCTCCTTTTCCGGGGACCGGNTGTTGGTGTGCATTTCAGACCTCAAGGATCTGGCCTAGGAAGAAGACAAAGCAATGATCTTAAACATTTGGTTGCTTTCTAATTTTTATCTTATTTCTTAGAGCCTATGCTTGCCTCAGTGTCCTTCAGCCTTTTATCTCCAACTTTAAATTTCTTCTCCTACAGGAACACCATTTGCAGTCATTAGCAGTATGAGGATTCTGCGACTTTCCTCTTCATAAAAAAATGGTAGAACGATCACAAAAGATGAGAATTCTTAGTATATTATTTCAAGTGCTATATTTAACTAAATCACCCCCTCTTTTGGAATTGTTTGTTATTCCTTTGGTGCTGGAACAGCATCCTGTTTGCCTGCACACATTGCAGCTGCACAGTTCAGAGAAATCCTCATGGGTTTCTTGAAATGGCTTCAGAATTAAAATCTCCCAAACACTGCACTGTACTTCTAATTTATTTAACCAGACCCTACTATGAGCCAAGACTGTTGCTATTATGTTGTTGTTCTTCAGAATGCGTCAACATAGTGGTTATTTAGTACAAGTGCATAAAAATAACCCCTGAATTATGCGGCTTTGTCTTTACCAAACTATGCGACTCAGACTGGGCAAACTCCTGGAGGTATGTTTGCTCCCATAACCTTAACTCAATTGTGCTGCACATCCTATGTGAATAATCCATTGTCAACCACAGGAAACGTGGATCTCATTGAACTACCACAACCTGATTACAGACAATGATCTACAAGCTGGTAGTTCTGGGTAGTATTAATCGCTTTTCTGAACAATTGAGTTTAGGTATATGGCTGGGTAGTTAATTCAGCACTAATAGATTTAAAGAGCTTTTAAGAGCTGAGTTATGCTACTGTTATGGCAAACAACTGTGTGTTCTAGTAATATTTCTGGCTTTCTATATTCTACAAGTATTTCACTGCCTCACAGGGACAGCCTGTGAGCTAGGATTGCGTCTTGCCTTCNCCACCTCCGTGGGCAGCCTCTTCCAGTCCCTGAGAACCCTTCTGCTGAAGAAACATTTCCTGATGTGTAATCTGAAGCTCCTCACAACTTGAGGTCATTTCCTCTCATCCTGTTGCCAGTCACTTGAGAGAAGAGACCAATCCCCACCTCACTACAACCTCCTTTCTGGTCATTGTAGGCAGCAATAAGGTCTTTCCTCCACCTCCTTTTCTCCAGGCTAAGCAACTCAAAGTCCCTCAACTGCCTCTCATAACACTTGTGCTCCAGCCCCTTCACCAGCTTCATTGCCCTTCTCTGGACATGCTCCGGCACCTCAAAGTTCTTCTTATAGTGAGGTCCCTAAAACTGAACACGGTAAGTACATCCTCCATGCTCACTTGTCTTGTTCCCACCTCATGTTATCCTGACCCTTGTTTTTCTCAGTGGTGTTGTGTTTAACTTTGTGTTTTTCATGCAGCTAATACTTGTGATTTTTCCCTATTATGATAGGTATCATGACTGATAACCAGAGTTGCAGAGCAAGAAGCCCCAGCTCAAGTCCCAGCAGAGCAAGAAGCTGGCTGATCAGGATTAGGTGGCACCTAAGAGTGCCCACCTAAGAGTGCCTGGCAGAGACAAGGCTCAGACCAAACGCATTCACTCACACAAAAGTGCTGCCTTTGCCTCTGTCTGAACTTCTAATGAACTGCAAATTGCAAACAAGGTTACCAGCAGCTTATCACTTTCTTGAAGTGCTGAGGATAAAAAAAAGGTTGCAAAGAGTTGCTAAAAACACAGGAAGAGGCAGGAAAAGTGTTCCATTAAACCAAATTAAGGGCAAGGAGAGACTGGTGGTTTCTAGCATTATAAGAAAGGGCTTTGATGAACGGCAGCTCCCAAAGGATGGTATCAATTAGCTATTTCTAGCCTGAGCAAACTGGCTGCTGTGTCAGCATCAATGCATAGACAATTTTTCTGATGTCATCCTAATCTGCATTAGAATAGTCATCTCTTCCTTCTCCTTCTCTTTCTCCACTCCATTCCTCACCAGCATAAAGCTTTATTTTCACTGTTTTCCTTCCTCACCTTTAACATTTCTCTCTTTTCTGACCCTCCCCTGAGATAATTTTCCAACTTTGTTGAGTCTTTGTGACTGCATCATTTCAGGAAATCTGGTATTTGTTAAAAACAGAGAGGACAGCAGAGCAAAATTTAAGGGTTCTGTTACACAGGATGTCAAATTGAAAGGTCACATCTGGCTGTATTTCTGATGTGTTTCTCCCTCCACCTTCTTAGAGGTCTTGTCCTCTGCATAGAATCATAGAATTATAGAATGGTTTGGGTTGGAAGGGACCTTAAAGATCATCCAGTTCCAACCCTCCTGCCATAGGCAGGGACACCTCCCACTGGATCAGGCTGCTCAAGGTCCCATCACACCTGGCTTTGAACACTTCCAGTGATGGAGCATGCACAGCTTCCCCAGGCAACCTGTGCCAGTGCTTCACCCCCCTCAGCTTGAAGAATTTCTTCCTAATGTCTAGTCTAAAACTTCCCTCTTCTAATCTGAAGCCATTCCCCTCATCCTATCACTATATGTCCTTGTAAAAGTCTCTTCTCAGCTTTCCTGTAGCCCCTTCAGGTACTGCAATGCCACTATAAGTCTCCGTGGAGCCTTCTTTTCTCCAGGCTAAACAATCCCAGCCCTCTTAGCCCGTCCTTATAGCAGAGGTGCTCTGTTACTGATCATCTTTGCGACCTCCTCTGGACCCATTCCAACAGTTCATCTGGTAGTTTTTCTCTTATGGGCTTATTCCATCTTGTATTAGAAAGAAGAACTAACTTTTTCTCCACATGCTTCCTTTAACCCCATCCCACTTTATCTTTCCACTCCTTCCTCTTCTGATCAGTTCCTTCATTTGATACTCTTCTTGCCTTATCCATCCATGCTACTGCTTATCAGAAGTTGTCAAGCTTCCCTCCATCACCCTTCTTCCTTTATTTCAGTTTCTTTCCCTGCAACCTCCCCACTTGGTTATCAATGAATTTGTTAATCTTGATGGGACAGAACATCCAACTGGCATTTAGGCCCAGACTTTTCAGGGATAGCAGGACAGCCACAGTCTTGGTTTTTATCTTTTTTTTCCTGGCTATTTGTGGAAGAGATGTTCAGTTCACTGTTTCCTTGTATTGATTTCCTCCGCAGCTCTTCACAGGGTTTATTCTGTGAATTGATTCAACATTAGGGTTGTGTAACTCTCACGTAGTCAGAGAAGTAATGTGATGCTGTTTCCATTCCCATTCAAGGGCATGAAAGATCAAGCATGAATATCTGTCTGCAAATGGATGTCTTCTTAGCCATTCATACTGAATGTGAAATGTGCTCCCTATCAATTCTTTTGCCTGAAAAGAACTTTAATTTGCAGAGTTATGAAGTGAGACATTAAATATAAACACTAACTTTACCAATGTTGTAACTAATATTGATTAAAATTGAAAAGAAATATTCCAAAGCAGTTATTTTTCATGCCATTCCCTTAATTGCAATTGTTTCTTTCTCTATAAATCCGTAGCAGAGCTGATAGTTTCATGATTTGTAATCCAGAGACACTGCTTCCCATGTATGTAAAAGAAGTAATAGTAATGGAGGAAATTTTGTGTCTGTCTTCCCTAAATTGGGTAGGTATGGGATACTCTTTGAACCTGTTTTAATCTTGAGTTGTTTGCCTCATACGCAACAATCTTAAACATATTTCCTACATACGGACTTGTTACTGAGGAAACACATTTGGGGGTGGATAGCCTCTGAAGACAAAAATCTAAACCAAAGCTTGTGTTTAGTCCTAATGAGGACTAATTTAGACCTAAGTCCTACTTACCCTGAATGCATTTATCAGAAATGTAACCTTGGAAACCTTGCCCACAGCCAATCTCCAAATCTGCTTTGACTCTGGTTTTCCTCAAGCTGGTATGCTGCTGGTGTGGTCTGACAGCTCTGGGCCTTTTCTCCATTTCTCTTCTCTCCATGGGTCTCTACTTGGATGTTTATACGGTCTCCAGCTTCTTCTAAGTCAAACATGTCCTGAATACTCTTCCTGCAAGTGAAGCAGGGTGTTCTTATTAACTTCATTCTATTAATGTTTATGTTAAAGGACTGCTAAATAACTTGCCCATGGTCATAGACATCATGTACCTCACAGAACAGGATCATCAATGAAAGCAGTGCAGAAAAAGCTTATGGAGTTTCTTAAGTGGAAGGCACTCCAAAGAGACCAGTAATTATCATAATTAATTATAGTTGTCATTAATTACTTGCTTCTTCTAAAATCAAGCACGTATCAGTTACGGTTGGGTTCTAGTCGTGATGTTCTGGCATGTGCTCACCAGCCAGCTGTTAGCGCAGAGCTACTGAGTGCTCTGCAGTGAAGATACTCCCAGTCAGTCACTGAAGTGAGCAGCCCCAGTGCTCCCAGCATGATGGACAGCAGAGCAGTGCAGTGTACAGGGATTACCCTGAGATGCGAAACCATCAATTCCTGACTTCAGTGCCAGGGAAGGTTATGGAACAGGTTGTCTTGAGTACTATCACATGGCACAAGCAGGATAACCAGGTGACCAGGCCCAGTCAGTATGGGTTGTGGAAAGGCAGATCCTGCCTGACTAACTTGAACCCTTTCTGTGTTCTGGTGTCCAAGGTTTCCTAGTTTGACCTAAAGTTGAATCAGATTTCCAAATTCAGCTGTCTTGTCTAAGTAACTTCATTTTCTGAAAGTTAACTGCATGTTTTTTGGACAGTGTTCTCTGGCAGTGATAACACAGGGCAGAAAGGCCATTGCTTAGACTTATTCCTACATTAACCAAGGCCATCCTCAAGCTGGTGGGGTGTCATGAGTCAAAGATGAAGAAGGGTCACAGCTGCAGGGAGGGGCAGAGAGGACAGGCAACCCCAAACTGATCAACAGAGAATTCTATCCTATAGATGTCATATTTAGTATAAAACTAACAGATCGTGAGGGTCCCACTCTGTTCTTTGATGGCCAACATTCAGTGAGGACCTCGTCTATCTCTTTGCCCTTAATCCTGGATCCATGTGTTCCTGAATCCAGTTCCTGGGTCCAGACTCCTCCCTGCCACTCACCTTGCCTGCCCTGCAGTATTTCTGGTGCCATATAGTCATCAAGGGGTGGGGTGGTTGCATATATTTGTATACATTTTATTTTTTTTTTTGTTATTTTTGCTATTATTATTGTTGTTATTATTACTACTATGTTATTGAAGCTGTTTTAGTTTAGTTTCCAGCCCACAAGTCTTTTTTCCTCTGCTGAGGCCAACTGAATGGGGTTCAACAAGGCTCAGCGTTGGGTCCTGAACTTTGGCCTCAACAACCCAATGCAGCCCAACAGGCTTGAGGAAGAGTGGCTGAAAGGCTGCTTGGTGGAAAGGGGACCTGAGGGTGTCGGTTGACAGCGGTTGAATATGAGTGGAGTGCCCAGGAGGTAGCCAAGACCGAAAGCATCTTGGCTTGTATCAGAAGTGGTGTGGACAGCAGGACCAGAGAAGTGATTATCTCCCTGTACTCAGCACTGGTTAGGCTGCACTTTGAACACTGTGCTCAGTTTTGGGCCCCTGACGCCTTTGAGGTGCTGGAGTGTGTCCAGAGAAAGGCAACAAAGCTGCTGAAGGAACTGGAGAACAAGCCTTATGAGAGGCAGCTCAGGGAACTGGGGTTGTTTAGCCTGGAGAAAAGGAGGCAGAGGGAAGGCCTTATTGCTCTTTACAGCTCCCTTAAAGGCGGTTTTAGAGAGGTGGGTGTTAGTCTCTTCTGTCATGCAAAAGTGATAGGACAAGAGAAAATGACCTCAAGCTGTGCCAGGGGAGGTTTAAGAGGAATTTCTTCACTGAAGGAGTTGTCAAACACANCTACTGAAATCCATAAATGCTGCAGTTCCTCAGATTCGTATATCACTGAGGCCAGGCAGCCAAGTAAATCCGTGGAAAAGTGGGAACGGAGCTGAAAAGAGTTTGTCTGGCTGCATCTCACAGTGTAACTGGAGAACAGCTGTGTGTTTGGTAGCAAACCACAATACAGTGCCCAGATGTCTATTTGCTGTTCACTTTCTCCTAAGATATGTTTGAACTGCCTGAGGTCCCTCTGCCACTTTGCCAGGGCAAATAAGAGACAGTGTCTGCACCCCCCAGAGGAATGAGTAACTCAAAGCCAGAAACAGCTGCCATACAACACAGACGTGCATTTGAAGTTAGAAAACATAGCTCAAAAGGTCTAGGCTGGATGTACCAATGGAGTACCAATATTAACTCCTGGAAGGAGCAATTTGACCCTCCCTGCAGTTGCTGAGACAAAGCAATGCTCTCAATGTTTCAGTGCTGCAGCGGCTAAGGCTCCTGGTGCCGAGGAAACCCCTCAGACAAAGCTGCCCAGAGATGTCTTCAGCATCCCAGTGTTTCCAGGGTAACCAGAGCTGGAATTCAGATCTAACGAAAGTTCACCAAATCTGAGTCTTTCAGACATAATATTTTTCACTTGCTGCACTGGGATCTTTGAAAGTTGTTTCTGAACAGTGGCTCTAGTGTGGGCAGCCAGGCGAAGTATCAGCAAGGGCACAATAAGCAGACGTTACACATTTCTGGAAATAAGAGGCAGCTCCTTTGCCTTCAGTGCTTTTATTGTTCCTCAGGAACACAGGCATCTCTGTACTGTTGGACGCAAAGCCATTTAGGGGAATAGCTTGTTTCTGAGAGGGTTCAGTGGAGACATCTGTAGAGGGTGGAAACAAGCCCTGATATCTCTTTTCCCTTATGGAGTAATATCAGGCTCCTATATATAATAGATACTGAAGCACTCATCTCTCATCTATTTTTTAGCTTTCATAGTACCAGAGAATGGTTGGAGTTGGAAGGGACATTAAAGATCATCCAGTTCCAAGCCTCTGCCATGGGCAGGGACACCTCCCACTAGGCCAGGTTGCTCAAAGTCCCATCACACCTGACCTTGAACATCTCCAGGGATGAGGCATCCACAACTTCCCTGGACAACCTGTGCCAGTGCCTCACCACCCTCATGGCGAAGAATTTCTTCCCAATGTCTAATCTATATCTTCCACCCTCCAATTTAAAGCCATTCCCCCTTGTCCCATCACTACATGCCCTTGGAAGAAGTGTCTCCCCAGCTTTCCCGTAGCCCCCTTAAAGTACTGGAAGGCTGCTATAAGGTCTCTGCAGAGACTTCTTTTCTCCAGACTGAACAAGCCCAACTCTCAGCCTATCCTCATAGCAGAGGTGCTCCAGCCCTCTGATCGGTTTCATAGCCCTCCTCTGGACCCGTTCCAATAGTTCCGTATTCTTCTTATGTTGGGGTAAGTGTTTGGGATAATGTATTCAGTGTTGCATCTCTATCCATTCCTGTAACCACATCAATTTTTTTCACTTTTGGGTTTTAAGTAAATCCCAGAGCTCCATGGTTTGTAATTATGTCGAGCAAGTGCTTCCGCTGTAAAATTGTAATTTGCGATTTCTCATCTCTTTGAAGGACACTTTGCTCTTTTATTAGATGAATGTGAAAACAGGTATTCCTAATCCCCATGTCCTAGAACATTCATTATTTTCTCTGTCATATCTTATCCTTCCCAGATAAATGTCTCCAATCCTCCTTTTAGTTGTTTTTGTTCCTCGCTGTAAGAATGCTGCTTGTCCCTGAACTCCCCAGTCCTGCTATTTGTTTTTGAAGCAGAGGAACAAGCACTGAACAGCCTCCTAATGACACCAATCACATACATTGTGTAACTGAATTACATAACCCTTCATTCCATCCTTTACAGAGCCCCATATATGTTTGCTTTTTCAATGTGGCCACACAGTGAACACAGTTCTTAACTGACCTTTCTCCAGTAACAGCCAAGGACTTTTTCTGAGTTAGTGCTTGTACTAATTTATCGTGGCACAAAGGCACAGTGGACTGTGACAGCTTGCTGGTATAACTCCCAGCTGAGCACACAGATGCTGCAGCCATTCTTTCCACAGAGAGGAGTTATCCCAAAATCTCCGGAAAAACCTACTATGTAGATAAGTCTAAGAATCACAGAACTAAATGAATTGGAAGGGACCCACAAGGATTATCGAGAACAACTCTTGTTCCTGCACAGGACAACCCAAACATTCATGCTGTGTGTTGAGTGTTTTCCAAACACTTCTGGAATATTGTCAGGCTTGGTGCCATTATTGCTTCCCTGGGGAGCTGTTCAGTGCTTCACCACCCTCTAAGTGAACTCCTCCTAATATCTAACCTAAACTTCCTCTGGCACATCTTCCTGCCATTCATGTGGACCCTAACACTAGTTATCGGAGAGAAGAGATCACTGCCTGCTCCTCCTTCTTCCCTTGTGAGGAAGCAATAAACTGTGATGAGATCCCCCCTCAGTCTCCTCTTCTCTAGGATGAACAGACCAAGTGACTTCAGCCACTCCTCATATGACTTCCCCTCTAGACCCTTCACCAACTTGGTGGCCTCCTCTGGACACTCTCCAGTAGCTTGATATCATTTTTTTAATATTGCAGCACCCAAGACTGTACCCAGTACTTGAGGTGGGGCCACAAAAGTCCTAATTTAGGGCCACATTCCAGTCTCGAGAGTCAGTTTGGGGATGTGTAGAAAGAAAAATAAATGTCTGAGCCATGGATGTTGCCATGGATAGTGGAACAGGGAGTACACAAGGCTGGTATGACAGGGTAGCTAAATAAAGTGGAAGTGACACGGTCAAAGACCTTGAAACATACAGCACAAAATAAAATCTTTCCCCAAAAGACAGATCACTCAATTAAAAAAGAAAAAAGGCCCATTTCTAGGCGGAATGAGCTGTAAATCTCTGCAAGAATAGAGACAGCAACGTTCTTCTCAAGTTACGTTGAAGGGTAATAAATCTGCAGGTAATTCTCAGTGCCGCCGTTCAGCACAATGATGGACAAAGGTCTGCAGAGCACTGCAGCGCAGCTGGCAGCTTCTCCTCTTTGTAGCACAGAGAGGTAGCTGGGAGAAGCATACACCAAGTTAAGCTGCTGGGATTGCTTTTGAATACTCCAGGCTAGAGGCTGCTGCAGATGGGACGGGTGTAGTAAAGGTACAGGTGATGACAAATGCATGTGGCCTGCCAGCCCCAACACGCTGCTTATGAGATTTAGGAACTGAAGGTTTCAGCTGAAGCATTGCTGGTGAAATCCAACAGAGCCTTGATATGCACTGTAGCTGCTTTCAAAGTATATTTAATTATCTGACATAATTTAAACGTCTGGGAGGCTGCAGCTGGAGGGGGAATCAGCAAATCTCAGGCGGACAAGGGGGTGTCGTTTCCTTGGGAGCTGCTCAGAAATGATTTTTTTCTTAGCAGTGTCACTAAACACGCCCAGGACTGCTGGAATTCTGTCACCATCCTTTGTGCTGCCTTGTGACTGACAGCAGGACAACTCTTTCTGCTCACATTGGTGTAAACCAGTGGTGGTCTCTGGGCTTGGGGAAACTCTTGCCTACTGCTTCTGAGTCCAGAAGCCAGGCTGAAAAGGAATGTGAGGAACCAATGAGCCCAAAGGGTTTCTTTATGTGATGTTATTGCCTTGCTTATAGGGAAGATTTGAACACAACAGTATTTTCTTCAGCAGCTGCAGCAATACTGTCCCAGCCCGTATCTCCAACACAATCTGGTCCTAAAATAGCCTGTTCCTCTGCACAGAAGTAGGAGATCTCATTTTCAAAGCATTTCCTCCGCTGCTAGTCTCCCAGCTTTTACTCATGGTGCTGGTATCCAGTACTACTATAGCAAACAGGCAGTGACGCGCAAGCAGAGAGAGGAAGGAAGGGGACCTGAGGAACAAATTGCCCCCACTGCAGTGCAGGAAGCATGGAGAGGCCACGTGCCAGAAGGCCAGCACACAAAAGGCAAGAGGTCCGGTGCGGTCTGGAGAAGGATGGCAGACAGGGGCAGGTGGTCTGGTGAGCAGCTCAGGGTGCTCCTGTGCCTTGTGTATCAGTTCACAACCAGAAGCATCAAGTGCTGCATCTTCCAGGGCCTGGCTGAAAGCCATGTGGGAGGTGATGCAGGGCGCTACTGGCATGGAATTGTTCATGGTGGGCAGAAAAAAAAGACACATTTGCAAAATAGGAATAAGCCAAAAGGTTTACAGCAACAACTTGGGTAGGAGACTGCCATCTCAGCTGCAGTGGAAAGGATAGTCATGCTCAACCATAGCTGGAGGAAGGAAATCTCCAAAGTCTCGTGAGACTCCACCTGGAGTATTGTGTCCAGTTCTAGAATCCCCAACCTAAGAAGGAACAGGTTGCCCAGGGAGGTGGTTGAGTCACCTTCCCTGGAGGTGTTGAAGGGACAGGTGGACGAGCTGCTGAGGGACATGGTTTAGTGTTTCATAGGAATGGTTGGACTCGATGATCCGATGGGTCTTTTCCAACCTGGTGATTTGATGATTCTATGATTCTATCATATCGATCTGTTAGAGTGAGACCAGAGAAAGCCACAAAGAAGGTCAGAGGACTGGAGCAGCTCCCATAATGAAGACAGACTGAGAGAGTCTGGGTTGTTCAGCTTAGAGAAGAAAAGGAGACCTTATAGCAGCCTTCCAGTTCCTGAAGGGGAACGCTGGGGAGGGGCCCTTTATCAGGGAGTGTAGTGATGACAGGCAATGGTTTTAATCTGGAAGAGGGGAGATTTAGAAACTATCCACAACAAAAGCAGTGAGGCAGTGGCACAAGTTGCCCAGGGAAGCTGTGGGTGACCCCTCCCTGGCATTGTTCAAGGACAGGTTGGATGAACTTTGAGCAGCCTGGTGTAGTGGGAGGCATCCCTGCCTATGGCGGGGGGTGGAATTGTCTGATCTTTGAGGTCCCTTTCAACCCAAACTGTTCTAAGATTTTAAGTCTTGCCCTGTTACAGTGACTTTTCACGATCTTTAGCTCAGATACACACTTCCAGGTGTCTTAGCAAGACCCTTTGTAAGATCCTTGTTGAACCCATTTCCCTCAGCTCCTATTTTTAGTCTACTTCACTATAGAGTTTAAGCAACTTAAGGCTATTACAGACATTGCTTGTCACTTCTGTAAAGCATATAACTGTAGGTTATCATGTCTGACCACAGACTTTCTGATTTCAGCTTTGAATTTCAGGAGCAAATTCCCCAGCACGGCACCCCATACACCCCAAATGGGTGATGGTCCTAAACAGCACACATGCACAAAAATTAATATTACTAATTTAATATTCATGCTCTTCCTCTGTGGTGATTTATCTTCACAGAACTGGTTTTGGCACTGTCCATTTCTTTCAGTCTTGGATCCATCCCTTGCCCTCCTCCTGATTAATGTGTTGATATAAGGCTTAAGGTAAATGGCCAAACTTTCATTTCTCTGTCCTTAAAACTAATTGTTTCTTCATGGCTAATCAGCTCTGTCTTTATTATGAAACTCTTGTGTTTCATGCTGTTGGCATGTTACTGCTGGCTAAATATTGCATCTGTGTACCTTAACACCAAAGAATCTGCCATGTTTCTTCCCTCTGAAGTCCAGTGTCCTGCTCCAGCAGGAGCTCACCTCCTCCTTTCACAGTAACGGTTTATTCTCCATGGGGAAGACAATGTGAAACTTTAAGCTTGCCTTTTCTTGTGCTTCCTTTGCTAGAATGATAATTTGAAATATTTTAATAAAACCCAGTCTACTTTCCTAGGTTTTTCTTCTTAGCAGAAATCACTTTGTAGTAAAACACATCTTTAAAACTGACGTAAGGTTTTGCCAGGCTGTTAAAATGCATTCCAGCTGTCGGAAAACTCACTTGTACCTTCTATAATATAAACAAAATATTCCACCTGCCCCCCTCCTCCTTCAGAGTCCTTCTCTGGGCAACATGTGGAAACAGAGTGTAATTGCTGGTCCTTCCTTGGCAGAGTACTAGAGCTGGACCATAAAACAATCTTCTCATTGTAGCTAGATCCTTGCTCATCCCATGGATGATGCTGCCTGCGCAAGGCTGATAGAGTTGCCCAGCACCCCTTGCTGTGACTGCCTCCACGTGAAACCCAAAAGCAGCCTTAGCAGTGAGGTAGCAGCTGCATGACGGGGACGAGGAATTGCTTTGGAAATGGTGGGACTTTCACATCACACCAGAGCCATCTGCATACTACGGGAAATCCCACCACAGGCATGAGGAGGTGATTTCCTTCCTGGTAAAGTATCCTGCTCCAGCTGCAGTGTGTGGCAAGGGTGGTGAGAGGTGGACACATCTGGCACTTGTGTGTGTCCTTTCAACCCTATCTGTTTTGGCTTGGCCGTGCCTTGGCTCACAAAGCCTCCCCCAACCTGCAAAAGGGACATTTCCCTTCAGGTTTCCTTCTCTATTGTCCCTTGGAAGGTAAACGTTTCATAGCAAGGACTTGAGTGCAAACCTACACAGCAGGAAGACATTTGTAGTGATACAAAAATAGACTGATACAAAAAGACTACACTTCAGATTCTTGAAGCTTCTCTACATTAGACGCAGACATGGGCTTGAGTCAAACTTTCCAGAAGAGAAGTGATTATTGCAGAAAGCATGGGAAACAACTGGGGTGTGAAGCACTCTGGAGCTTCTGGTTGAGGGGAATATCCAGCGACTCCAGCTCTCAAAATGTAAATAGGTAACAGTCACAAAACCTTATCTGTATTTTGCAGCTAATGAAAACACCAGGCTGTCCTAGGAGCCAAGTCTTTGCTCTAATTTTAATGCATTTTCTTACGTTTTTCTTAACTGTGACTAATTTGTGCTGTCAGATGTGCCTTTTTTGAAGTCAAAAAGCATATCTGAAGTGCTACTACCTCTAACCAGAAAATTTAAATTAGTGACTACCCACTGAAATGACACCTCAAAGGCTGAGTAGTGAGGGGATTGCACCCAGGTACCCTCATGCTCCTCTGACCTATGGGCACAAGCAATTTCTGCTCCTGTGGGAGCCTGAAGGCTTCCTGGGTGAAGCACTGGTTACTGTGCTGGCCCATCACACTATTTGGGCTGTGCACTTGCCCGAGTCCCAGAGTGCTGGGAATTGTATGTACAGTTTGGAAAACATACTGAATCACACTTATTTTAGGCTGTATCCTAAAACAGGTCTAAATACATATAATTACATATATTAAAGGATAATTTCATCATAACATGTAGCTTTAAAGACTTCACCCACCTTACTATGGATGTGTTTACATAATTTACTAGATGTGGGCCTGCTGATCATGCTGTAAAACCTCTGCCTTTAGGCTACAGGGCACTTCAGCCAAGGGTCAAAGTCTTCAGGAGGCTCCAGGGTGCGAATGTGGCAGAGTGGGCTGGGATGGCATTGGAGCTGCTCCTAGTTGCTGTTCAGCTGCTGCTTGCTCTGGTTCAGCTGATCCCTGAGTCCAACTCTGCCCAATGATCCAGCAGACAGAGAAATGAAAGAGCTGGAGGAACTCACAAGCAGACGCAGCCTCAGCTGGGCTGTTTACCCTGCATGGCAGGCTTAATGTATAGGGTGGACATACCTTATGGTGCCTATGACAGATGGAATAACATGGCTACTGAGCTCGGGAGAGCAATTCAGGCCACCTGCTACCCACAACTACTGCGCCACGGAGGCCGGGTTTTGCCAAGCCTGGGTAGGAAGCCTCTGAACTGCTGTTAGAAGTCATTTAAGATGCTGTAGTAATGTACTCAGATGCTTTCAGTGTGCTGCCTTCTGCAAGTAATCTGGGACCAGGCTGACTGTTCCCACCTGTGTGCTGGCAAAGATCAAATGGAGCTACAGCCTGTTAGTTCAATAAAACTAAGGAGAGGTTTGATTTAGGTATTCAGTTCCATCTAATGTTGTATGTTTGTCCATGGGAGCATAAGCAGGGATTTGGACAAGGGCCAGGGATGAGTTCGCACATGACTTATGCCTAATGTTAGACATGTGACTGGCTGCCTACAAGGCGAGGTGTTGTTTGCACATAACTGTGTCCTTATTGTCCATGTAGCTGAGCATAAGCAAATGATTGTGTGTTTGTTTGCAAACATTAACCCTGCAGAGTAGGGAGGGTAGTTCCACGAGAGCTGTATCTGTGGCAACAAGTACGAAATCCTTGAAAAGCACAAAAAGGTACAGATGTGTGCGGCATGATTAGCATCACGACAACAAATGTTTTTCTACTGGGAATATAGCCAAAGGAGGTTTGCTTGCTGTCTCCAGAAAGCTGTCAGCCCTTCTCTCTGTGCACCCTCTACAGAATTTATCTTCTCCAAGCAGGGAAATAGAAAGCAGATTTTTGCAAATCTACCTATCTGCTCTTGCATTTCTCATGGAGATCATATAGAGACTCAGATGCTTCCTGCCTACAGCAACAGTGTACACAAGCTGAGCAAAAAATCCAGTCACTGCTGGATTCCAGAGGAAAAGGTTGCATTTAGATGCTCTGTGCTGCCTGGAAAGAGACGTTCACAGAGAGTGAAACAGTTGTGATTCTTCACTATCAGAGCATTTTCATTCTGTCTGATGAGAGCTGTGTCTTTCCATCTTTCTCTGATGCTGGTTGGAGTTTAATGGCTTTTTTTCATACTGGTTTCCTATGTAGACTTGCAGGATCACCACACCTGGCGAATTTCCCTTCATCTTTTCTTTTTCTTGCTAATAACATTTAAATATGTTTTCAGCCAAATATGACATAAGGGCAAAATGTTGAACAGAAGTTCATGCCGCCTTTGTGAAAATAGGTGGATGGGTAGAAAATAAAGCACCTGTAAGGAAACTTACTAAAATAAACACTGGAAACTCACAGAATCATAGAATGGTTTGGATTGGAATGGACAATGGAGGCCATCCAGTCCAACCCCCCTACAGTGAGCACAGACATCTTCAATCAGATCAGGTTGCTCAGATCCAGGTCTAACCTGTTTCCAGGGATGAGGCATCCACCATGTCTCTGGGCATCCTGTTCCAGTGTTTCACCACCTTTAGTGTGAAAAATTTCTTCTTAATATCTAGCTGAAACTCATCCATTGTTAGGGAACCCAGGTGAGAGAGACACTATGTAGGTGGAAAAAACTTCACTTGGTGATTTTGCTTCTTTAGAAATGCAAGTCAGTCAATCAGCTCAAAACCAGTATGGGTTAAAAGTGACAATGTGCCCTTTAGCTGAAGTGACTGCCCAAGAAGCAAGAATTCTAGCTACAAGCACCCCTAGAATCAGAAAGTCCCTTTGCAAATTTTGCTCTGTACTTTTTGTGATGTGATCACACTGAGACAGTTAGAAAATCTGGACTGGAGGTGGGTACTTTAGGAGTTGGTATTATTATGGATCTTACATCTCAGCTCAGGCTGAGCCCTGTCAAGCATTCCCAGCAGTGTGGGGAGCCTGGCTATCCCAAACGCAAGGATGGATGAAGTACAGGTGATTACAGCATCTGACAGCAGATCTTAACCGTTCCCTTGACCCAAACGCTAACGTTTGCCTGGTCCGTTACAGGCGGAGATGGTCTGAATACGGCTCCTAGTGGTTAAAAGCAATCATGACATGTTTTAGATGAGCTTTGCTAGAATTAAAGCTCTTGGAAATTTGGATGAGTAACCTTCCCCTTCCCCTTTCCCTTTCCCTCTCCCTCTCCCTCTCCCCTCTCCCTTTCCCCTCTCCCTTTCCCTAGAATTACCCACTATAATCTTCCTTGCATGTTTAAATTTGATTTTTCATGCTTACTAGAATGCTTGGGATGGGGATGAGGATGAGAACTGTGAGAAAAAGGATGCAAACATGGAAAGAGGGGTGGTGCCCTGACTCCTGGCTGTCACAGGGTATTTTATGCAACTCATTTAGCCTTTTCCTATGTGTCTTCCCATTTGTTCGCGGCCGCGCATGTGGCACGTTGGAATTCCAGTCACAGAAAACGATCCCGTTGTGACTGAAGCAATAAAAATCTGAAGCAAAACAGTAATCCCGCCTCAAATTGCTTTTGGGGTGTAAGAGTAGAAAAACCAGATGGATACAGTCACAGAGAGGAATTTAAGGCAACAGTGAAGCAAAACTGATCAGTGTGATGGGCAGCCAGCATGGGGCAGAAACTGTTGCCAAGACTACTGTTTCATGGCAAAAAAAAAAAAATTCTTAATAATGGATTTGAGAAAAGCTAATGAGAGAGCTCTGTAAATATTTTTGTAAGCCCAAAGCATGAGAGAAAGCATGAAATCGATTGTTTGAACATCTAACAGTGACTAATTTGTGTAGTAAGTATGATAGCCATGAATTCATAATGTAGGTTGAGAAGGTTAATTCGTGAGCATGTCTAAGTGTGTTTAATACCACTGAAGGGCAGAGTACTGTTAAATTAATCATTCTGGGCAAAAGTCTTAAAATCATTTGAAAAAAAGAGGCAGCATGATTTTAGACAGGAGATGAACAAAGGAATTGGTAGCCACTAGGCTATAACCTTCTGATATAAGCAGAGGTCATTAACATGAAAATTACTGAAGGGATTTTTTCACAATTGCCAACTCTGCCATGTATCATATAGGGTTTTATTTTAATTCATACCAATTGTGGCTGCTCTGACTTCAGTACTGGTGTGTGTGTTCATTTCAGGAATTAAAAGACATTGCACTGGGGGCATGAGAGCTTCTTACCTGTGTGTTGACATAGAAGAACTAAAAAATACAGCAAGACTTAGAGCCAGCACGTTACTGCCAAAGCAGTTAGCCTGGCAGCACAAGTGAGGCAAGTACAATGAGGGAAGCATCCCATCTATAACAAACATTTCTCTTAAGCATGTCGCAGTGGCACATAAAGTTTCATTTTGAAACTATTATTTGGAACAGAAAATAACTTTTAAAGGACTCCAGCTTCTAAACTCACAAAGCTCCTCAGAATTATTTCCTGACACAACTTGTTGACCTTGAATACTCTTGTTCTGCTGTCTGCAGTGAAGCAACTGGGAGAACCACTGTGAAAAAGAATTTGTATGAGTTATAGTGTTCGTGACATGCAACAGCAGCTAAAATGCATTTCCTGAAACACAAATCCTCTGGTTTTGTATCCTTTTCAATCACTGCGAAGACTGTATTGTTATCACTTTTTAAACATGGGAGATTTTCTCTGTCCTAGTTTTAAGAGTTGAATTCGAGGTTGTCAAATCTGATCTTTCTCAAGAAGCTTTTAGAAAGATCTCTCTAGGGTGATTTGTGCAAGATGATTCAGGCCTGGGCAAATGTGACCCCTCTGTGCCCTATTCCTGCCCAGACAAAAGCAGTCGCCTGCAGCTGTTTCCATCATGCCCTCAAAGGGTTTTTAAAATGCCGCTTGACGTGCTGAGTGTACTTGAATGAATATTTTCTGTCATTACCAATTGAAATAACTCCTGCCTTCAGATGACCTTCTGAGCCAGAGCCCCACAGAACAGCATTATTCCTCTTTCAGACAATTCTAAGTCTGATCACCCTATATCAAAAAAGAAGTTTATGACATGGGAAGTACTTCCTTGTTCTTGAAGAGAGATTGTGGTTTGAGGATCAGTGTAGCTATCATGGGGAACTAATTTAACAAGTCCTAAGCTCTAGTTTCAGGTGAGCTCAGACATGAGCTCACACCGTGGCTGTAGGGTGTCAGGGTGTTTTACCAAGACCAAATTTTTCAAGGCCCTTCAAAACCTAATCCAGGATTGTTGAGTCTCAGTGAAAATCAATTTTTCCAGTGAATCTGGAACTAGAGCTGCCAAGAGTTAAGTGGCAGTGGACAAAAGGAGCTGGGGTTTTCTCAGCTGGAAGATACTGCACATAAAAAGGAAGATAAAAGGAGTACTTTGTGGTAGGGGAAAACCTGATCTCTGTTGTAGTAACCAATTCACTGCAAGTTGCCCTTAGGAGAAGACAGGACTTTGATTTCAGTCTGTACACATGCTGGCAAGGAACAAATAATTATAGCTGTTTCTCCTCTGTTATCAGCTGTACGAGGGAAGTCCACAGTTCACCAGCATTTTATCTGACTTCTGTTTTTCAGAGAAAGGGTAAGTAATTTTCCCTCAAGCTTCCTCAGAGATATCTTAGGTTGCCAAGAAGCTGTGATAGATACACATCTCCAGTTTATATCGAATAAGGCTCTGGGGAGACCTCATAGCAGCCTTCCAGTACTTAAAGGGGGCTACAGGAAAGCTGGGGAGGGGCTTTTTAAGATGGAGTACATGGATGACAGGGAATGGTCTTAAACTGAAAGAGGAGAGATTTAGATTAGGTATAAGAAAAAAAGTTTTTCCTGTGAGGGTGGTGAGGCACTGTCCAGAGAAGTTGTGGGTGCCCCATCCCTGGAGGTATTCAAGGTCAGGTTGGATGAGGCTTTAAGCAACCTGATCCAGTGGGAGGTGTCCCTGCCCATGGCAGAGGGTTGGAACTGGATGATCTTTACGATCCCTTGTGACCCAAACCGTTCTTTTATTCTGTCATTCAATGAATACAACTGCAGACAAAGACATAGCGCTTCTGAACATTTCTCTTAAGCAACTTAAAACTCAATGTATAAACACAGAGTCAAAATGAGTGGCTACCTCTGAAATGCTTTGTCTCTATTTAGAATGTGTTTACATGCCAAAGACTGAATCAAAGAAGAAAGTACACTCTTCTCTTATGCTAAGATAATGATAAGTCAGCTAGGGTTTTAATAGCGGGAAGGCTTTATCTCCAAGTTTCTCTTTTAAGTATTCATTCACTACTAATCCGGGTTAAAAACCTCAGTTGCCATCCTCACTGCAGTTTTAGCTCAAGTGGTCCAGCCTACATTAAGAACACTTTCCCCCACACCTTGCAGCGTAAGAACTAAATTTTTTTGAATTGTTTTACTTTTGAAACGGTTGCTTCTTACCTATTCCTTCACAGTTATGTTTATGAGTTAATGGTTGCAAAGAGCTTGAAAGGCAGTTGCGTTTATTAAATTCGAAGATCAGGAGTTGCATAAAATAGAACAGAGGTAACCACCTCCACACATCTAGCCCAACCTCTTACCTATCCTGTTTGTAAGGTCTGTTTGCTTTGAACAGGTGGAGCAAAGTAAATAAGCTGGTTAAAAATAAATCCCATGGAGCTATTGGATCTGCTTTTTCTGTACAGAAGGTGAAAAAAATAAGCAGAGAGCCTAAATGTTGAGGCATGATGACTGCCAACATTGCTTGTCTGACAGAGAAGCAAGCAGTGCACTGATTTTCCCCTTGCGATCTTACAGAGGTGAGTTACAGTGAAGAGAGTGCAGATACAAGTGTTTTATTTAGCAACAAGAGGAACCAAATAACAGCATTACTATGCATCACATAGAAAGTGCTGCTGGTGCTATTCAGCATGAATGGGCTGGCAGGGAAGGGAAATCCAGCTTGTTATTCATCTGAACTACGAACTTTGGAATAACCTTCAGGAAGAGTCATGTGCTAGTCTTAGTAACTTTTTGTTAGCAGTCAAAACCAAATCCACTATATATTCTCATGTCTTATTAATCATTCCAAATGAGAGTCTGAGTGCTGACATCAAGCATGGGATATTTTTTCTCCTCAGTTGTAGCAGGAAAGATGCAGATGTGCGAATACTTCTTGAGAAACGTCCTACTTTCTACATGTATTTATTAGTGATTCTTCAGTCTCTGTACCCTTATTAGAACAATTAAGCTGAGGTTTATCACATCAGTCTTTAGATACCAACTGAAGTAACTAAGCTGAAATCCTTTCTAAGCTCCTTCTGTTCTCAGTGGGGTCTTCATTCCACTGCCAGTTTGAATCCTGGTATAAGTTACTCCAGAGTTGTTAAAAGCAAGAGGTTCACTTTCAAAACCAACTGATCATCTGCTGTCTGTAAGGAATGCCTACAAACCTGAAGCACGACAGGCTGGAGGAAAAAAAAGACTTGCTCTGGTCTGCTAATATATAAAATTAGTGGCAGCAATGCTCAGAAATTCAAATATAAGCGGAACAACCTTGATTGCCACCAGCTTTTGCAGAGTTATGTACCTGGGGATAGTCTCGGGAGGCAGAGAAGTTCTGGTTACAGAGCTACAATCATTTTCTTATGACATGTTTGTCCACACCACTACTCATCAAAAGCAGATCTTCCCACCCTTGTTTACAGTTCCATGGTCTGCATTCGTGAAGTTTGCACAAACATACAAAGACAGGCTCCTTCAGTGGGACTTTGCATGTCTACATGTCTCTTTGTGTGCCACAAAGAGCTGTCACACCGAATACATCACTAATAATATAGCATTTCCCTTCTTTTACCCAGGAGAAATCCTGTTTCCACCCAAGCTTCTTTCTACCAACTCACCTCCTGGTTTTTGAAATTCTTCACATGCAGACAGTGCAGGTACATGTTGCAAAGAGGGCTGGCTAGATTTGGTGTTGTGAATCCAACATGGCACAACTCATTCGGCACTGGTAATGCCTTAGGTGCATTTGGGCCTGTAACTCTCTTCTGCAGCTGCAAGTTTTTGGAGCTTTGCTTTTGTCTGATCTGCAAGTACCCAGATCTGAAACATTCAAAGCAGGTTGCATCTCCGAAGTACTCACTAATAAATGCACGCAGTCTTTCTTTCATGTATTTCTTTTATTCCTCCCATCCTCAGGACTACAAGGAGTAATTTTTCCTCATTCTGAAAGAAAATGGATGCTGGTGAAAGTAAAGGATTAACTTTTACAGCTAAAATAGCTGCAGTGGAGGAAGGGAGGTAACTGGCTCCTCATCTTCATGTGTAAAACCAGTCGGTACTTCAGTTTGGAGTAACTCACTCTAGTTTGCCAGCATTTAGTATTGTGTTACTACTGGGCTTTGTTGTTTTTATTAATCCTGTTGAGAAATACAGTCTGTGTTACATTTATGTATCATGCTTGTATTTATTCACTCAAAAGATGAGCAGTGAAAGAAAAGAACTCAAATTGATAATTGAAACTTCTATTGTTTCCTAATTAAATTAGGAAATTATTAAATTGTTTGAGTGACATTTAAGTAATTTAAGTAGTATGTCTAACTGAAAACAGAAAAGCCTTCCTCAGGATTTTCCTTTTACTCATATTTTCCTCAATGCTGTATGCAAAAAAAACCTCTCACTGAAAGCTGTTAGCATAATTTTGATGATTTCATAAAGAGGAATAGGTTTACAATTGCAGCATATGAGACATTTTTATGTGTTAGTATACTTCCACCTGGAGTATTGCATTCAGTTCTGGAAACCCCAAGAATGAGGGGGTTTCTAACCCTGAGGGGTCAGAAATGAGGTTAGAACCTGAATGAGGTTCTAACCCTGTTAGAATGAGTCCAGAGAAGGGCCACAAAGATGATCAGAGTGCTGAAGCACCTCTGCTAGGAGTACAGGATGAGAGGGTTGGGGTTGTTCTGCCTGGAGAACAGAACGTTCCAGGGAGACCTTATAAAGTCCTTCCAGTACCTGAATGGGGCTACAGGAAAGCTGGAAAGACACTTTTTCAAAGAGCATGTGGTGATAGGACAAGGGGAATGGCTTTAAATTGGAAGAGGAAAGATTTAGATTAGACATTAGGAAGAAATTCTTCACCATGAGAGTGGTGAGGCACTGGCACAGGTTGCCCAGGGAAGCTGTTGATGCGCCATCCCTGGAGATGTTCAAGGCCAGGCTGGATGGAGCTTTGAGCAACCTGATCCAGTGGGAGGTGTCCCTGCCCACAGCAGGGGGTTGGAACCAGATGGGTTTAAAGGTCCCTCCAATTCCAACCATTCTATGATTCTATGATTCTATTTAATACTGTGAGCAGCAAAGTGCAAGACACTACGAACTTTGCTGTGCACAGGCTCAAGGGATTTGGTAGCAGCGGAGATCGAGTACAGTCACTAAAGGGCATATCCTGACGCCTTTATGCACCAGAATAAATCCCACTATGAATTCTGTAGTGCTGTTCATGTACTTAAAGTGATCAGGACACTGCTGTAACTGCTTGTAAAGTTCAATACTTGCTGTGGTTGATTTCACCTTGGGTGACTGTCAGACACCCTCCCCCCAGTCACTCACTCACTCCCCCTCCTCACCAGGACACGGGGCAGGGATAACATGAAGAATCTCACAGGTCAGGATAAAAGCAGGGAGATTGTTAATGAATTACTATCATGGGCAAAAGAGACTCAGCTTGGGGAACACTAATTTAATTTATTGCCAATTAAAAATAGAGCAGGATGGTAAGAAACAAAGATAAAAATAAAAATACCTTTCCGCCCTCCTCCCTGCTTCCCAGACTCCACTTCTGCTCGAAGCAGGGCTAACAGGGAAATTAGTTTAGAATGCTCAGGAATAGGAATCTCACCATCTCTCTGTGTCAATTAAAAGGAGTTAAAACTGAATGGATAAATGATTGCAAGAGTGGAGGCTGGAGCCTAGTTTGCAATTCAGACTTAGCCATTATTGAGGGCAGCTGAATGCCATGAAATTGGTACAGTGTTTGAAGAGAAATCACTATTGGCATCCACACAATTTGCTGTGCAAAGTGTTCACGTAACAGCAGTCAGCACTACAGCTACCATTAACTGCTCGAATTCTGCCTTGGGGCAGAATATGCAATGGGAGCGAGGGAATATGGAAAGTGAATATTCACTAGGACAAAACCTACGAGTTTATACTGCATTTAGCAGAGTCTGGATGCTGGTGGTTTTAAGTACCACTGGAATACAAGCACTAATGACTTCTGTAGGAATCATTTTGAGCTCCATTGCCAAAGGTAAGGGTCAAGCATTCTGTTGAGAAAATGATGTGTAACTGAAAAAACTGATAACCTTGGTCTCCTCCCTGACCCATTTCTTTCACAGAAACCTCGCACGCTCCCCTGCTGCAAATCAGAATGTCTTGTAACGTGACAAAAAATGATTCACTGTGTATTTCCATGATGCTTTTGTGTGGCACTATAGCCACAAGGTGAGAGCAATGTTAACAAATGATAAGAATGGAATCCAGAGGATACTTATACATCCCGTTTTATCAGGTACAGATGATTCAGGGTTGCCATCATAGAATCAGTCATAGAATTACAGTATCCTTAAGGTTGGAAAAGACTTCTAGGATCAAGTTCAATTGTCAGCCCAACACCACTGTGCCTAGGAAACCATGTCCTGAAGTGCCACATCAATGCGGTTTTTGAGCACTGTCAGGAAAGGAGACTCCACCCCTTCCTTGGGCAGCCTGTTCCAATGCTTCACCACTCTTTCAGTAAAGAAATTTTTCCTAATATCCAATATAAAATTCCCCTGGCACAACTTGAGGCCATTTCTTCTCATCCTATCACTTGCTATTTGGGAGAAGACACAAAATCCCACCTGGCTACAACCTCCATCATTGAAGGCAATCTGAAGGCTGTCATGCTAAAGGGTTAGAACAGATGCCCCTGCTAACACTAAATGCTTCCTAGTGTGGAAAACAGGATGAATATGTGAAGGAGACAACCTGAGCTAGAAATCTCATGGGAAAGCTGTGAAGAGCTGGGCATACTCTTTCAACTTTGGACAGAATGGGAGAGTAGCTGTTGCTTATGCATCTTCAACCTCTGAATTTTCAGCCTTCACCTCTCTTTTTCCTGCTGGCAGCTGGAGGACTAAGCAAAGCTTTTCACAGTTCTGTCAAAGACTACGGAGGTGGCCATGGAAGTTCCATTATCATAGAGATGGCTTTGCTGCCTGAAATGAGACTAGCAGTGAATGATAATAATGCTTGATGATGTAAGTGTGATGTGGCTGGAATTAATACAATTCCAAGGCTGGGAATTCTGCATATTTATGTAATGACTTATCTGGAGGATGTAGATGTTGTATTTAACGTCTAGCATTTATTTTAACTTAGCAGAACTGAACACCATCTGTACTGAGAGAATAAAGACTAAACAAGCCCATGTTGCTTGGTTGTTTGTTCCATAGCTCTTTGGAGAAAAGACCATGCCACAAGTCTGTAGGGCACCAATGCTACCTGCAGTCCCCATGGGGTATCCAGGTGTTAGGAAAAATAAATTGGATTTAAAAAGTATCGCATGGGGGAGTTAATAGCTGTCTTGGTGCTGAATTACAGACACAGCTTAGTGCCAAAGCTTTTGTGCTGTTTATATTTAGGGTTTGCTTTTCTGGCTGAGCTGAAAAACAGAAGGCTTGGCTGCTGTTATTTTGCAAGATTTAGATAGGTCCAGATCAACTGGAAATTTAGCTTGAGGGCTGCTTTCTCACAAATAAAATTTGGTGCTTTTTAAGGATGTTAATTTTGAAATGTACACAGCCTTTACAATATACAGTAAATACGCACTGCAGCACCACTGATTCATGCAAGAAGCTATTGCACAAACCCTGTTCTACCTGAAATTTTATTTCCTGTACCTGACTGTCTGTCTTTGTGCACTAATCGACCTCTCCGCTCTCTTGTCCCACTGCGCCAGTAATTCTGAATCTCTGCTTCTTTTACAGCACTGCAGTAAAAGGACAAATGTTACCAAGCCTTAATGCCACTATAAAAGCAGCTGCAAAATCTCTCTGGCTGCCTGAGATTGTGCCAGATGGTAAAGAACTGCAAGCATAATAAATTTCATGTTAAGCAAGTCAGATTTAAGGGACATGTTATGCATTCCCATAAATAAAACACTGCTAAAACTGACCCTGGAGTGATGAGATTCAGGAATAAGCTCTTCTGTAGCCTCAGGAATATCCCACAACATCTACAATGCAAAGAGTTTCTAGGATCCAGAGCACTCACATTAGCTTGGTTCTTTGCCAAGACCTGACAGCTTAGTGTTGCTACATTCCTCTAGATGCTGGGGCTGTGATAAAGCTCAGCTTTCCTGCACAGCCCCCACTCCCCTGCATTTTCAAGAGATTTTTTTTCTAAAAAAAAACCCCCAAAAACTGCAGCAGCCTCCTTATCAGAAATATAGCCACGATTAGGAATAAGTGTTGTGTTGACACCCAAAGGTATTTCCTTGGGCCTCAAAAAATTTGTGTTACATTGAAAGGTCGTTGATTGCATAACAGGCTGAGGATTTCCTCTGCTTGGTTGACTGGAATTCTAACATTTCATTTCCTTCATAAAAAAGCTTTAACCCTCTTGCTGTATTTGTACACAGTTCCTGAGCAGGACAGAATCATCCAGGTAGGAAGGAACCTCAGGAGATCTCTAGTCCAACCTCCTGTTCAGGCCAGGCCAGATTGCTCAAGGCTTTACTTCATTTTTTTCTTGAAAACACCTGAGGATAAGGATAGCACATATTTGTGTCTTTGCTCCACTGCCCAAGTACTCTCAGTAAGTCCTGTAAGTTCATTGAGTCTAACCATCAGCTCAACACCACCGTGCCTACTAAACCATGTCCCAAAGTGTCACATCTACACATGTTTTGAACAGCTCCAGAGATGGTGACTCAACCATTATTTCTTCACCTTTGGCTGAGTAGCTTGGTAAAGAGCCTGCCTCTGTCTTCTTGATGATCAAACTGTAGGTACTAGAGCTGCTATTACTTTGCATGAAGCCAACTCTTCTCCAGCCTTGTTGCCTCACACTCAGTGCTGGAAAGGACCTTTAAAGGTCATGTCCACCCTCTCTGTCACAAGCAAGGACATCGTTCACCAGATCACGTTGCTCAAAGCTCTGACCAGCCTGATTTTGAACATTTCCAATGATGAGGCATCCACTGCTTCTCTGGACAACCTGCTCCGAGCCTCATCACCCTTATTGTAAAAATGTCTCTTCCTTATGTCCAATCTAAATGTCTCCTTTTTCAGTTCAAAACTGTTGCCCCTTGTCCTTTCACTTCAGGCCTTGGTAAAAAGTATCTCTCATTCCTTCTCATAAGCCCCCTTTGAGTACTGAAAGGTTGTGCAGCTTTCTCCCGGGAGCCTTCTCTTCTGAAGGCTGAACCACCCCACCTCTCAGAGGATCATAGAATCATAGAATCACCAGGTTGGAAGAGACCCACCAAATCATCAAGTCCAACTATTCCTATCAAACACTAAGCCATGTCCCTCGGGACCTCGTCTACTCGAGCCTTAAACACCTCCAGGGAAGGTGAAACACTTCCAGAGGAGAGGTGTTCCAGCCCTGTGGCATGTGCATCTGTCCCTGAGAGGGAGTTGGCCTGGTGTAGGCAATGTGTGTCACATACACGGTGTGACTTGGATCACATATCCACCCTGACGCTGCCTCAGAGATCACTCCACCCGTGAGTGTCATCCTGACCACATACAACCATGAGACCCAATACAACTTGGGTACAAATGGAGCCCCTGCCAGAGGCTATTTTGAGTCCTCTTTGGATCAACAAGTCTGCAAAATTAGTTCCTCCACATGATAGGAACTTCTGTTGTGGACATCTCCTCAAGGCTGTGTCCTCAGTTTTATGGATGAGAAAATGGATCTCCAATGGGTTCCTCCCTCTCCCCCGTAAAAAACAAACCCTAACAGCTTTGATGTAGCCCTTGCTGCTGTGCTGTCACCATTTACTGGTTTTTACTGCTCTGTAATTAAATGTGGGGTGACTCCTGTGACATCCAAACCTATAAACTGTATGGACACCTGTTTCTCAAAATAAATTATTGCTGGTTGTGACTCCATCTCCGATAGTCAGTGGTTTTGTTCCCTGACGGTTAAATTTGTCATGGTCAGCAGGATATGTCACTTGAGGAGTTACTGTGGAGGCAAGAGTGCACCTCTTTTCCCACTGGTATGAAATGGGTGAAGAAGAAGTGGCAAGACTCAAACGTCTTTGTACAAAGGTTAGAGGAATATCAGGGAAATTCTAAGAATGGAAGGAATAAGGGCTCCGTGTCTGCTGTCTTAGGTGTCTGTTTGATGTTTGCACAAGATCATTCATAGAATCATAGAATCGTTTGGTTGGAAAAGACCTTTGATATCATCAAGTCCAACTGTAACTGTCCACTGCTAAACCATATCCCGAATGCTTCGTCTACCTTTCTTAAAAATACCTTCAAGGATGGGGACTGAACCACCTTCCTGGGCAGCCGGTGTCAGAGCCAAGCTTGCTGGAAAAGGATAGTCTCAAAAGACCCTTGGAACTGAGTGTTTGAAAAAGGAATTAGAGTAGAAATGACCTCAAATAAAGCATTGGAAGAAAAAAAAAATCTAAGTTATGCTAGCACAAGTGAGAAAGCCTCCCACTTTTCTCCAGGTGTGCAAACCGATTGCTAACCCTGGTGACTGGGATGGAATATGATCCAGATGTGAAGAAGAAGAGGGGGCTGTAGGAGACACAGAAGTGTGTCCGTTCATAATTTGTGAGGTCTATGGTCACTGAGTGATGCATCCTGCACACTAGAGTGGGTAAACCCCCCAAGCTGGGACTCAAACTGGTTGATTTGCAGAGTGATTGACATGCTCAGAAGTGCAGGGAAACTGAGATGGAATATCTGTGGCAGGTCTCCGTCTCAGGAGGAGACAGAATTTTATTGAGTGATGAGGAAGCCTCAAGATTTTGGAAACTCAAGGTTTTCCTTATGGAAGGGCTGAGAGGTGACCAGTCTATCACTGGCTGAGTGGCTTACTGGGCAGGAGGAAAGGACTCATAGGAGCATGCAGAGCTGGTAATGATATATGAGAAGGGATTACCAGATTTAGAATCATAGAACTATAGAATTGCTTGCTTGGAAAAGACCTTTGAGATCATCAAGTCCAACTGTACCTGTCAAAGGGATTTGACTGGGTTTAGCCCTTGGCTAAAGGTGTTTAGCTAAGGGAGTTCAGATTGTCTTGTATCCAAGAAATGCATGAACAGAAATGGAATGGCTACCTCTGGTTGCTCCTGTAGGCCTGCAATATCTTAGACTGTTGGTGAAAGGGCTGCTGGACATTGTAAAAATGTATCTACAAGGTTTATGAGAAGGGATTCAGAAAGACATACATCATAATAAGCAGAATCGAAACAATCTCCCCCATTCGCAGAATGACGTGGGCAGAATTACCGCATTTGATAGTGATGTAAGGCTGAGAAATGGGATGGACAGGTATGCCTGATGAACCAAGAGTGGGGAGATGAGTCAGGCAGGCCACCGCGAGAAGAAAGAAAGACCACAGAACCTGTAGGGCTCACCCAACCTAACAGAATGTGTGAGCTTCTGGCTTTGACTGACACTGAAACAGGCTGTGGAAAAGGGCTGTTGAGATGGGGATTCCCCAAACTGTGCTGCATGGGCAGGCAACCAAACACTTACAACAAATAGCAGAGACTGTGGAAAAACCCTGAGATGACCCAGAGTCCCAGCCAGCCACTCCGAGTGTGACCCAAACCCCCCTTATGACCCTCTGAGAGGAGATCTCTAGATGAAAAAACTAGGGGTAGCAGTTATAAGAAAGGACAACCCAATTTGCATGGTAAATGCCCATCAGCAATCATCAAATCATAAACCCTATATCCACATCCCTGTGGGACGAAAACAATTGAGTTTTGAATTTCTGATTGACACTGGGGCACAAGTAAGTGTCATTAAGTTATTAAATAAGTGTCATTAAGTGACAAGGCATCTGACCATTTCCATGGTCCTGTCATGGTTTGAGCCCAGATGGCAACTAATCCAGACACAGATGCTTGCTCAATCAGCCCTGGCTGGATGCAGGGAGGGAATTGGAAGTGTAAAAGTGAGAAACCTTGTGGGCTGAGATAAAGACAGTTTAATTGGTAAAGGAAAAGCTGCACATGCAAGCAAAGCAAACCAAGAAATTAATTCACTACTTCCCATTGGAAGGCAGGTGTTCAGCTATCACCAGAAAAGAAAGGCTCCATCATGTGCAACAGTTACTTGGGAAGACAAAATGCTATACGTCCAATCATCTCCTCGTTACTTNCCTTAAAGAGCTGTGAGCTATTTGCAACTCCCTGAAAGCAGTTTCCCATTCACTGATTCCCTAAAAAACTGAAAGTTTGCTCTCCTAAAATCCAGTATCCTAAGTCTACTCTTCACCTGGCCCATACCCCTGAAAACTGATGTCTTTACAGTACAGGTGTCTACAACTCCACAAGTCACTCAGACCTGCCTTCAGGGCAGATGGAGAACAACTCAGCTATTGCCAGACAAATCCCATTCATGGTTCCTAATCTGTATCAGTAATTTGAGAGAGGTGAGTGTAGAAGTTTGGAGGTTATTTAGGTATTTCAAATGTAAAAGCTGAAGATGGAGGGCTGTGTTATACCATCTGAAAGTATGAGATTTTGGGGATGTCCTTTTATATAGCTAGAGCCATCTCAAGGCTTCTCATCTGACCAGGTGGGTTATGTTTCATAAGCAAGATAACATCAAAGAGACACAACTTTTAAAATTNTGAACTAGATCTCTATGTCAAAGGAATCTTTAGTTATTCAGGTATGTCCCTCAGGTCTGATAAAGCCTTACCTGTCTTGAAGATATATAAAGATCATAGAATCATGGAATTGTTTGGGTGGGAAGAGACCCTTTAGATCGTCCAGTTCCAACCCCCCTGCCATGGACAAGGACACCTCCCACTACACCAGGCTGCTCAAGACCCCATCCAACCTGGGCTTGAACAATTCCAGGGAGGGAGCATCCACAGCTTCCCTGGGCAACCTGTGCCAGTGTCTCACCACCCACACTGTGAAGAATTTCTTCCTCATGTCTAATCTAAACCTTCTCCCTTCCAATTTAGTCATTCACCCTAGTCCTATCATTCCATGCCCTTGTAAAAGTCCCTCCCCAGCTTTCCTGTAGCCCCCTTCAGGTACCACAAGGCCACATACAGCGGCCTTATATTCAATGATGAATATAAAAAATAAGCTTTTCTATTGTGGAATACACACGGGTAAGTCTCATTGCTATTTTAAATGTTATCCACCCCTAATTAAAACAGAGAAAGACTGATATATGAACCATTCAAAAAGGGCATAATGTTTAATTGATTTTTCACTCCAACCCTGTACAATTTTCTTAGGGTTATTACTTCCACCATGACCGTCCCACATCTTACATTCATTGACCTATGACAATGACCTAGCATTTCACCACATTAAAATAATCACAAATTAACTGAGGTTATTGAGCAGTCCAGGTCACTCCGTAGTTAATTAATCTGTATTATAATTAGTTTCTGATTTCTCTTCTGTCTGCAATGATAAATACTGGATTATTCTGGCCAGCAGGGCAAGGGAGGGGATTCTGCCCCTCTACTCCTCTCTTGTGAAAGCCCACCTGGAGTCCTGTGTCCAGTTCTGGAATCCCCAACACAAGAAGGATATGGAACTGTAGGAATGGGTCCAGAGGAGGGTCACAAAGAGTCATGGTTGTTCAGCCCAGAGGAGAGAA
>WAAB01007220.1:14401-55302 GCA_013389865.1 Piaya cayana | reverse complement strand
TTATGGTTTCTTAATACAGTCTTCTATCTAGTGCCTCCCTTCTTCACAATCCTATGACCTCTGACAATATCCTACTTTTCTGCAAAGACTACTGGATATTACTTTCATTTTGTTGCTTCCTACATATTAGTCACTCAACTCATGGTCTTTTGCGCTCCCCCTTCATCAAGCCATTCATGAAACAACCTGGAATCACACAGGCACCCAAAACACCCCCTTCTAGCACAGGGAAAAGCAGTGAGTATTCTAACATCCAGGAAAGCAGTGCTTCTTACTGGATTTTTTTTCCCCTGGGATCAGGTGGTATGAAGTGAGATCACGAGAAAATATCCTATTCTTTCTTTCTTTCCCTCTTGCAGATCCGGATACAGAGACTTGACTGCATTAAGCCTGTGGTATCTGGCTCTTTCTCAGTTAGGTATGAATTATGTCCCCTCTGCCACATGGCCAGCTGCATGCCTGGGCTGCTGGCATATGGCAAGGCAGTGCTCCAGCTTTGGCTTCACTAACTTGTTATTTTATGAACATAAAAGGGAGGAGGGAACGAAAAGGCTACAGGAATGTCAGGAAACTTTGCTGTCCAATATGTGAGATTCTGTCCAAACTATCTCCTCAGCAGATGTCTTAAACTACAGGGACTCTTCCTTGGCGTATGGCAGATCAGGAACTGTGGCATGGATGAGGTCAACTGGCCCCATGCATTCACAAAACAAAAATAAAGGCTTAGAAGCTATTAGGTTTTCAATTTTCTGTTATGTTGTTCTAGTTGCTCTGTATCAGCTTGGCCCCTATCAACACTGCTGAACTCCAACTTTCATTAGTCTACTTGGAAGTTGCTATTACAGCTAAAATAGACTTTATTAGTTCTTTAATTAATATTATAGCAAACATCATCTGTCACAAAATAAAAAATTAATTGTTTGAGGCCTTAGTATAACTGCAGTGCCAGCAGAGCATTACCAAAACCATTTGATACTACATATTTCATTAAATACTAAAATTAAATTGCCCATACTAACTTGATGCAAAACTACTCATGGCTATTTTGCACCAGTAGTATACGAACAAATAATCAGAGCTGGAGAAAACATAATCCTTTGCCCTCCTATTTCCTTTGCAGTAACCTATTTCATACTGGGGGAGCACAGCTAAGTAGTAACATTTTCCAGTTACTGCTTAATAATTTGAATTAGGTAAAGCAACTATTTTTCCTTCAGGTAGAGGATTCAGGGTATCCCCATAAGATAAGGGCAAAGCAAAGCAGACATCCACAAGACAGTTTTAAGTGCACTAGATAAATATTCTTTAAGACACTGAGATATTTTAAGGGTCCAGGCTCAGCCTGAGCTCCTGTGGGGGTGCAGCTTCAGCAGATTAAGCACTGAGAGCTCATGCTGAGCACATCAGAGGTCGCAGGAGAAAACCAGCAGCAGATCATGCCACAAGTGAACATGAAGAAGGTAAGGAGGAGGAAGTGTCATGCTCCACCTTGGAGACTCAGCAAGACAGTGGGATGGGAGTGTGAGAACTAGGTTGTTAAACACAGGGAAACAGAAGCAACTGAAAAACTTCACAGCAATGACAGATAGAAAGTAACAATACTCAGTCCCCCAATTCAGATCTTCACATGATCACATCGAATTAAGAAATTGCCAAAATTATTCTATCTCATGAAATTTTCAGACAAGGGAGGAGAGGCAGAGCTATAGTGTCAGGATCCAGCCTTGATTTTACCAATGAATTGTAAGCAGAAATATTTCAGAAGATGCAGAAATGGCCCACCTGGTCTTCAGTCCCTTCAGGGATACAAAATCAAGGAAAGTTTCTTTCCATAATGTAAGAATGTGATTATGATACAGAAAAGGAATGAGGGCATGCTTGCCCTTGCTCAGTTCCTTTTTCTCAGCTTTCATTACAAGGATCTTTCCTTAAATTCTTGGTTTTATTTTTCAGATGTCTTATAGACTCCAAAGATGTCGTCATCTCACATGGAAACACCACCTTACCAATCACTTCCTTCCCCAAAATTTCCCTCTCTCTACTCCAGAGGGCATGGGACAAACATTGTGTTACAAGGAAAGCTTCATAAATAATTGTTAAGCTCTGTACGCTTATGATTAAATTGTTACAGCTTTTCTTCAGTAATGCAACAAAGCCAGAGAAAAGGACTCCAGAGTTGACTCAACTCCATTGACAAATTTCTCTTTTTTATGCCTCCCATCGCAGCAGTGACACTGGTTCTGTACTGTATGAGGAACAAAACCTCACCCTGATCTAAAGCTGGCAAGATGAAGGCTCCCTGTACTCCCACCCACACGTATCCCACTGCTACGTCTTACCTTTTGGGTGCCTTTCCCTCCTCCCTGCATGCTAAGTGCAAAGGTCATCAGCTATGAGGAATTTAAAAATCTCAAGTCACTGAAAAGAAACAGGTTTTGGGTTTTATAAAAGATTTAATTTAACCAAAATTCAAAATATATGTCCTGACATATTTTTAAAAATAGTTTTAAAAATTACTTGCCCAGGTCAAGTTAAAACTATTTAAGAGCCTAATTATTGAGAAAGACTCTTCAAAAGTGACATTTTACAACATCATTTTCTCCAATAAAGCAAAAGTCATGGTTCTAACATGTTTTCAAATATGAATAAAACACTGAGTAGCAACAACTACTGCTCAAAAATCTACACATCTCAAAGGTCAGTCCTGGCCCACTGCCACTTTAACTTTTTTTTGCACATTCTAAAACATATTCACATAGGACTAAGAAGTAGACACATTGGAGAAAAGAAATATTACCAGAGGAGAAAAACCGGGAGAGGTTCTCATAACCAGAGTTTTAGATCTGCTGGTAACACCACTTATGTTTGCTGCCTTTCTCACTAAACTGGCTGCAGTAAAAGCCAAACCTGCCATTACCACCAGGTCAGATTTATACAGCCTACATTCCCTTTTCCTTAAAGACATTAAAACTCAAATCAAGTTTCATCATTCGAGTATGCCCATAGTGAATTTTACCCAGTAAGTTCTACCCATCTCGCAAAAAGGAATAATACACAAAACTATTTAAAAACTATTTAACTTCTATTAATACACAGAATAAGAGAAAATGTGTGTGAATGTAAGGAAATAAGATCCAAGACAAGATTCAACACCAACTAACCGCATGTTAACAGTGTCCTTTAAAACAACATTTTACTTTGTGCCTGCACAAGCAAAACAGACAACATCCACTGATACTACGTGTCTTCTAGCTGAGTTCCTCCATAAGCACTGACAGCCTTGATAAGGATTGTCCTTGCTTCCATTGCACTGAGTGATCTTGCTCAGTTATTTACTTTAATTTTATTGATTTCTTCTTCTTAGCTTGTTGTTTGGACACAGCACCCAGAGCAGATTCTGAAATAGACATCGATGTCTGAGGCAGAAGTAGTTTTCCAGACTGTGTTGGGTACTTGGTTTTCATAAGAACTTTAAACAGTGGCTGGGACAACATATGTTTTAGTTGTTTTTTCATCCCCTTCAGCATCTTTTGCTTCTGGCTTTCTTCTTGCTCACTAGTTTTTTTTCCTTGGGACAGAAGTCAAAGATACAGAACATTACAAGACTAGAACTTGCATTGGCCTCTTTCACTAGGCTTTTGTAGTGCTGGGGCAGATGCTAATCTTGTCTGTCTCTCTCTAATAAGGTCATTCAACTCCCATACAGTATTTCAGTCATCTGTGACATTCAGATCACACAGGCCATCCACAAGATAACAAGGTCAAGAAGAATCCTGCCTACTGAGTAACTATAGCCCAGGTATCATTCTACTAAAGTATTCAGTTGGCTTTCAACCCAGAACATACTTGGGAACAAAAGGAAAAGGGGCCAAGAAGGCAAGGTATTAACTCAGGGCTTCTAGCTCAGGCAGAAGTTGTTGCTGCATTTTTTGTTACTTTATGCACACCTTTTCAACACCTGTAAAACACAAAGACCTTTCCTCTTTACACACAAAAAACAATGAGGTACTCAGATTGAATAATACAGGTGAAAGAATAGCATAGAAAAGACTGGAGACACTAAGTAGGGTCAGAGGCCTGAACTGAAGACAACAAATGAAATCAAGGTTGCTGTAATGTAAATTGAAAGGACGTTACTAAATCCTTTGAAACAGTGTAAAAGGCATTTCATTTATGGGAAGAATGACTGAGATTTTAAGTGGTTTCCAATAACCTATGGAAGAACAGGAGACTAATTTTATTTTAAAGCATGAATCTGGCAAGATTCTGGGTGGCAATTACAAAGTGCTTCACTCAAGAGCCACAACTTACTTGGACTGGTTGTGTTATTTTGAAACTCGTTCCAGAGACAGCATACTCAGACTATTTCAAAACAAGACAGCAGAGTGCTAATTATCTGAGAATGCTCCTAAACAGTTTGGACAGAGATGATTAGCATTTGTGTGCAAAGTGGTAAAGAATAAGTAAGCCCAGTCATGAATAAAGGAAAGAAAAACGTTAACCCAAACATGCTTCAAAATTAAGTCATCTGAATATTTTGCAGCTAACAAGTCAGAGACAGCTTAAGCTGAAATGATCAGGTCAGTTCCTCTCCCCATTCAGCATGCCTTTAAAGGACTGGTCAGAAATCATATTTCTAGCTCCTAAAATCTGAAAAAAGTGGTATTTTACAGTGCATCTAAGCACTGCAAAGCTTCACAACATTGCACTAATAAGCACCTGTAGCTGTACAGTCATACACAATCTCTCATGCACAGCCTACAAAATATTTAATTATAAAAATACAAGAAATTATTTACTTTTAACACAACACCAAAACCCCCAGCAACCTGAACATGGGTATTAGCCATTTAGCCCACGCAACTCAAAACAGATAATTTTTGGTGTTTGCTAGTGCTCTCTTGGTGTTCTCATACAGACCTGTCGGGCTCTGGTACTGCTGCTTGACTACAGAGGGGGTGGGAGATGGGAGAGGTAAGCATAAGCAGAGAAACAGCTTTTTCTTTGACACAGTGGGTATAAGACTCAAGCAGGACATACTGGGCTGTTAGATTAACCTAAAATGTTTGCCAGAAGCTAAACGGTTCCTTCTGGTTCCAGAAGCTAAATGGTCCTACAATACCAAGACTTGTCTGCAACTTGCAAGAATTGTCACACCTGATTCCCTTGGCTCCAGTACTATCTACAACACAATCCTGAAAACACCAACAACATCATGTACTAAGTAAAGACATTCCCTTCCTTCCTTTTCTGACTTGCAGGTTTTGAGAGTTTCTCTGCCATGGCTGGGCTTCTTCTAAACACCAATGCTATGGGACCAACTGAGCATACCCATAAACAAGTACTTCTACTTGCCCATAAACATGTCATCATCAATATCAATCTCAAGAGCCTCTGCAGCTTGCTGGAGCCAGGAGTCATGATGTTTTGCTCGACTGTTGAAAAATTCTGCCTTCTCAATCTGCCGTGCCAAATTCACCCGCTCCTGCAACAAAAGTACATTAGACATTACAGTCAGGTTTAGATGCAAGGCACATAAGTAGAATCAGTGTTTGAGAGCATGGACTACAATACATCTGCAGCGCATATACACTTTTCTTCCCATACCATTGTTCCATGCAATTAAGATATGTCGTAGTTTGCTAAAGTGTTTTCCTTCTTCAGATCCGTGATAGAATCTGACATGTAAAACATCTCAAATACTAAACATGACTGAATGTTAACTCCTCATTCTTCAAATAAACCATTACATCGAGGACAAATCATGATTCAGATACCAATTCCTTCCAAGTTACATATTGACATACTGCAGCTGGATCTTAAAGTTACTAGTCTCATCAATCAGCGGCGGTCGCCAGCTTCATCCCACTCTGAATAAGTAAGCTCCTGCAGGCCATATGGAAGGAGTTACTCATGCTTTTCAGAAATGCACCTGGATCTTGTCTAGGCACAGGACAAAGTGTCCTGACCTCCTTCTTAGCTGCACACAGGTAGAACAAAGTTGTCCAGCAAACCTGTTGACCTGCAGTCTTCCAGCTGGGCCAAGATGTCTTATATAACTAGTTCATTATGGAAAGAAAATCTGCACTGACAGTAAATAATAACTCTGCAGCAAGTTCTGGTGCTTGGAATGTGCCTGCGGCTGCACAAAACAAAGCCTGTACAAGACACCTGATAGTCTGGTGCTACACAGTAACAGCACCAGCCAGAACTGCTAAGATAATTAAGATAAAGAAAAAGGAAATTTAATACACAGTTGAATAATAAAACAAGTCAGTCATTTCTTAGATCAACACAGTAAATTTTAAATAGTTTTTCATTCTCTGTAAAACTTTTTCTTCTTCTGGTCTTCTCCTCTATCCTGGTTCACCTATTCTCTTCCTCTCAAGTGTGAGGAAGAGACTTTTCTGGAACTTGAATAAAGTGCATGCAGAAGCAGGGAAGGAGCACACCAAAGGGAACAACATAATGAACCAGCAGCACTATTAATTCCAACTACAATGACTTTGAGTTTAACCCTGAGGAAAGTGTAAATGGGACCTGACCACATGAAAGACCTAGGAGGCTGGAGTCCTGGAGTCTTCTAATTACAATTACAGAGACATCTTTTTATGAGGAGGGGAGCACTATTATGGATAGAAGATTGTGAGAAGGTGGCAGGAAAATTTAAGTGTGGAAAAAATATTAATTTGCCCATTAATTGACAGAGCATGATAAGAGCCAAGTACTCATCAAGTAACACAGAAGGGACCTCCAAAGAAACAATTGAAAAACAACAGATTTCTTTCAGTAATCAGAAACATTTGGCAGGTGGAGGGGGGTGGGGAGGAGAGATGAAGGGAAAAAATAAATAATCAAACTCTCTTTGTTACTCTGAGGAGAAAAATGAGCCTGTGGAAGTATTTCTTGGATTTTCTTCTTTCAGAAAGCCACATCTCCTGAAAGATTCATGCTAAATACCTGCTGTGAGCAGCAAGCCTGGGGTTTGAAACTTGCTAACGTTATTCCCAAGGCAAGGATACTGTGGTTGCCACTGGGGTGGACCCTGGGTCCAAGCCAACTGGATAAGCAGGAACCAGATTACTGTAACAAGAAGTAACTGTTGTATTATCCAACTGCTCCTGTTTTCCTCCTCTCCTCAATGAGGGTGCAACCTTAAGACGCTCCAACCCCAACTGGATCCCTTTCAAACGCAATATTTAAATATGTCCCGTTAGTACATGTTTGATGTTACCCAAACTGTTAAGAGAATGTTGAGACATGAAATGGTCTCTTATTCAAGAAGTGGAAAAACCGTAGTAACCAGATGCTTTCTAAAATACATTTTTTTTGCAAATTCTAGGCATTGTCTACCTTGTGAGTTAGTGAATGACTGAATTCTTAAAATGGCAATAACCTAGAAAATGGGAATACACTTGCTTTGACAGGGTTCAGTAGCAGCTCTGGCCTCACAGTACAGGCACATTTAGAAAAGCAGACAACTAACTACTTCAGCTGACAAGAGGCAGGTGAAGACCACTGAAGATCCTTGGGCTTGCTACTGTTCTCTAGTCTGTTTCTAACATAAGTGGATTTAAATGATGTACTCAACAGTGCCATCTCAGCTCCTCAGTCACAAAACATTCTCACAGTACAGGTACTGGTTTGGGGGATCTAATCAGGAGTAGCTCCACATAACAATGCGCAAGATAAATGTAAGTCATGTTTATGTTTGAATATCTTTTTTGGGCAAGTTATTGTGGGGAAATCACAAATAGTACTTAAAAATAAGATAAAGTGTGATTAACTTCATTTTCAGAGCCATGTCTTGAAAAGTAAATTTCATCTGAAACTTGGAAAGAGCACGATGGACAATGCAGTAATATAAGTAAGCAAGCAACTACTCAGGATGTAAAGAGATTGTTTCTTTACCTTGACAGAAGTCATGCACTTGGTTTCAACTGGGAAAAATGGCAGCTCTTCACTCTTCTCCAAGGTTTTATAAATTTTCCTGAAATTGATCAAGTCATCGGGGCCAATTAGCAACAGGCTAAGGCCTTCACTGGCAGCTCGGGCTGTCCTGCCACTTCTGTGTACGTACAACTCAGAAGTACGAGGGACCTGCAAATATTCAGAAATGAAGCTGATCATGGAAAGCTAGCAGCAGTCAGTTATACTGTGGCCAAGAGGTTGCCAGATAAATTAATTATTTTTTTATACACATGGTACAATGCACATAACACAGCTGAAGGTAAAGTACAAGATGATGTCTGGAGACACTTTTTGTTATCTGGTCTAGTATTCTTCTTTGCATAACTTTTTGTGAGCCTCTCCTAACTTCTGACCTTCTGTGCTTTCATTCCCAGGCAGGAAGAAATTCTACGTGTCTTCAGGAAACAGTTAAAGAGCTGAGCTGTTTGCCACCTTTGGATATCAAAGTTAACCAAATAGCAAGGAGAATCATATCTGTTATCTCATTTCTCACATACAATCACACGTTCACGTCAGTCATTGCAGCAATGCAAATAAGTACAATGCACTAAGGCCAGTTAAATTAATGATGATTAAATCTCTATACATGGGACTACACCAAATACAGGTCTGAGAGTCACAACTTTAAAGTGTTCAGGGTTTGGATCAGCAAAAGATTATTTCAAAACTTAAACAGTGAAAGTTAAAACATTTAAACTATTTAACCTGGTAGTGGATGACATGCTGCACGTCGGGAATATCAAGGCCGCGAGCTGCAACATCTGTTGTCAGGAGGACACAACTGAGAAAGTAATAACATTTAATGAATATAAATCTGAAGAGTAAACCATCTGTCAAGGAACATGAAATACAGCAACCTAGAATTGTACCACAGCAATTTAAGGATGAGATTAATACTATATCATCTCTTGGAAACTTGCTCTTCGCCCTTACAGAAAACAATATCTAATATTACATCAGAGGCAGTCTTGAAACAGCAATTCTTAAATAAAGGAAAAAACTGCAAACATTACCTTCAGCAGGTCTATTCTGAGGGACTATTCCCAAAAGGTTGTAGTGATGGGATGAGGGGGAATGGGTATAAGCTGGAGAGGGGCAGATTTAGACTAGAGATAAGGAAGAATTTCTTCACCATGAGAGTGGTGAGACACTGGAACAGGTTGCCCCGGGGAAGCTCTGTCTGCCCTGTCCCTGGAGGAGTTCAAGGCCAGGTTGGATGGGGCCTTGGGTACCCTGACCTAGTGGGACGTCCCTGCCCATGGCAGAGGAGTTGGAACTGGATGATCTTTAAGGTCCCTTTCAGCCCAAACTGTTCTACGATCCTATGATTCTACTCTATTTCCATTAAAGAAATTCTCTACTTTGCTAGATCCTGTTTTCCTATGCTTTCATTCTCTCCTAATTCACAGGAACACTAGCGCAAATCACTACTCTATAGCCTAAACCAACCACTTGGAAAGGTGGCATGGTCCCCTTCACCGCATTTTTCAGTGCTCTGCCCAGGAACACACCATTAATAACACAGTTATCTTTTGGCAAACCTAACAGGTTATTACAAGTTTCACCAGTTCAGAAAAATCACATTAGCATTATAGATTTAATTAAGAGCTTTTGGGGGTTGAAATATCTTCTACCAAGTTTCACTCAAATAAGTCCTCTCAGTAATTTAAAGACTAGAAATAAAAGGTGTGGGGAGGGAATCTGTTCTGACAGTTAACATTTCTCCTTACCCCTAGAAGTGAAGAACTACTCAAAAAAGTTATTCTTGCACATAAACAGTCTACTACAGAGATTAAAGTCTCCCTGGGGTATGGCACAACTAATTTTTTTTAAAAATTCTCCCAGCAACTGAAAGGAGTTACTAGGAGAAACAAGAATTTAAGATTTTATGGTGTCTGACTGCATGCTCTATTGCTACAAGGTTCAAAGCAGAAATAAACAGAGAAAATTCTGTCTTGCAGTCTGCAGGAGGCCATGATAGATGGTCTTACAGATTTCTTCTTGCCTTGAAAGTCTACAGTCTCTGAAAACACCAGTCTGGCCTAGGCCAATGCTATTGACACTACCTTTTGCCAAGGGATACTGCTGATTTATCATGTAATTCAGCCTCCATTTTCCCTGTCTGAGGCAGGTACCAAGGTACAAATTTGCCCACAGTCAGACAGCATTCACAGTAGGACTAAAATGTGAGGCTTCTCAAGTATTAAAGTACCAAGACCACCAACCTCCTCCCAAAGGCCATTCCAAGGCCAGCAGGAAAAAATAATTCTTAAATCAGCAGGACTGGCCTTCCTGGGTAAACCTGACTGCCCACTGCTGCCAAAAGGCACGACTGCACCTTGCATTGCTCCGATACCTTGACTCTAAGGAAGCTAATTTATCTAACTCACCTGCAAAATCTTTAACACAGCAAAAAATGGTTATTTTTCTGATGGCTTAGCCAGATGAAACAACTTAGAGAAGGATCAAATGAGCTGTACAGCCAGGGCACAGGACCAGAGAGCTGTGCAGTACATAAAAGCATAGAGCTGAAAATAGTGTGAGTAACAGTTCCTTCAGCAGCAGTGAGCTGTCAGACTACAAGGTAGTTTAGGCTCCAATGGACTTCAAGAGGTGTCTTGTCCAACTTCCCTTTCAAAACAGGATGAGCTATATGGTTGGATCAGGTTGCTCAGGGTTTTAATCAACTGAGCCTCAAAATTCCCAAGAACAAGCAGCCTGTTTTAATGTCTGACTGTCCTCACAGAGAAAAAGCTTTTTCTAGTTTCAACTTACACCTGTTATCCCCCAGTTTCCTACAGTGCATCACTGCGAAAAGTCTGACTCCATCTTCTTGATAACCTTCTTTTACCATATCAAAGAGCTGTCATTAGGTCCACACAAAGTCTTTTTCCCAAGAGATACAAATCCAGGGCCCTCAGCCTCTCCTCTTGCAGAGCAAGTGCTTCTTTACCATCTTGGTGGCCTTCTGCTGAACTCACTCCAGTTCATCACCTCAACCATCCTGTGAAACCTTCATCCCTGACTGTTATTTACCTGGGCTCACGAACAGTAGACTTGTATCCACAGCTAACTCCCCCAACATGTTCTTTTTCTAACAGAGCTGTTTCCTCTCCTCATCACATTTTACATAACTTATTTTCTTCTCTATTAGGAAGGGGAAAATCAACTCACCTCTCTCGTTCAGCAAATCTTTCTAGGTTTTTCAGCCTTTGCTTTTGGTGCATATTGGCATGCAGAGGAAGAGGATCACAATTTAAGATTGTGAGGAGAGAGCTGAGGCGTTTTACACAGTCTATGCTGTTTGCAAAGACCATGGTTCTTCCTGGATACTGGAGAAGAAAGTAATAGAGATAGTAGTCCTTCTCGTTTGTATTACAGTGGATCCTGGTTTCTGTTAGAGTCTCAACAGTAGCCTCTTTCCTTGTTAAATCTATCACTTTGGGTTTGCCCTTTATTCCTACTTTTTCCATTAACAATTCTAGTTTAGTCTTCTTGTCCATCTTTTTAGCATTCTTCTTCTGTAAAACTCTTGTGGGAATCTGATGAACTAAAGTCAAAGTGGCAGAAAAAACAAAAGTCTGTCGATGAGGGTTATACTGTGAATCATTTAGGATTTCCAGCAACTGTGACAGCTCTAAGAAGTGACCTTTCTCAACCATTCGGTCTGCTTCATCAATCACAAGACACCTGTCAAACACAAAACACACAAGGAATACAAATCTGCAGAGAAATACACATCTGGTACACTTCAAAAGACCTTACCCTGATAAACACATATGGGAAATTCTACATGTAAAACCCAAAGAAACACCAGGTAAGCTGAGGTAGCTACACTAACCTTCCACATATATTTTTGAAATATGCAGTTTCTAAAGGAAAATTGAGGCGTTTTCTACTGTCTTTAATTGACATCTCCATCAATATAACCATTGTGTATTTCAATTAAAAAAATTGGCAAAAAAAAAAGTGATCTTATGTAGTCTAAATTTTTTAATTGGTTAGTAAACATAACCAGTATGCAGCTATGCCCAGTTAAGTATCCAGCAATTAGGTCTAAAAGGCACATTTACCTGAGCTGCCGAAGATTTGAAAGATGTGGGTGTCTCTCTTTAACTAACTCCCACAGACGGCCTGGGGTTGCAATCACAATTTCTGGCTTTCGATTCAGTACACGTTCTTGTTTCTGTGCAGCCATGCCTCCAACTAGAATTGCAGTCTTAATGCCTAGCACATATAAATAATAAATTAGTAAGATAAAATCTATCAGTGAATGTCCTAACATACATCCACTCAAAGAAGTATTTTTAAAAGCCTTTAGCACAACTTTTCAGCAAGCATTTTTGCCAAGAGACTTCAGGGATTTTATATAACGCTGAACCTGCAGTAACACCTCAATTTTAAAGAAAAATCTTCATTATGGTTAGACACCAAAAATAAAGTAGTGTTTCTTTCAGTGCACCTCTCTTCCCATAGAAGGAAGAACCATGTACGTCCTCTGTAGGTGTTAACTTTGTTTATCCAAACTTTAGAATCTCATGGTTTGTCAATTATATCTGCATGAACAAATATGTTCTTATTATGAATAACCAGCAGATCCCTCCAAGAATAAGACTGAGAAATGCTTGTCTAGCTAATTGCTTATTTGCTATGGAATAATCCTAACAAGAATGCTCCCTCCCAGTTAATGATTCCCTGAACTGCAACAGTATTACAGAGACTCTAAGTCAGCTTTAAGCAATCTACTCGGGTACTAAAAGGCATTCAATTTTGGAAGCATGGACTTCACTCCCTGCTCATTCCACCCTGCTTCTTCAAAGAACACACTCGACCATGACAAACTCAATGCTACTGTGCATAATTCCTCTCTTCCCTACTATTTGTGGAACTCCATGCTTCCAGGTGGGTGTTTATATCAAAGTGAGTTTGAGACAACAAAGAAAGCCCACATCAAAACACACTGTCTCTCCTGCTGCAGCAATTTTTCATCTCTTTGGTAGCAGATTTTTACAAATAGCATTGCTCCTATCAGAACTGTACAGACATAAATTGATCATTTCATGCTGTGAGTTAAAATTAGCCTTGTAATCAGCTGTAGACTGATGAGTGCAGCACTACGTATAGACACCAAAGGAAGATGTGCTTAAAAACAGGTCACTGCACTACATATACTCTTCAATAAATAAACAATTACTCTATTGGAGAAGCTAGTTGTTGTTTCCCAGTTATCCACATCTTGAGCAGTTTCATGTTCTCATTCATTTAACAGATGTGCTGACCTCTGGTTTGGATATGAAAGAAACAGGATTGAATTGCTCTCACCAGGTATGTTACCTAGCAATATGTTGTAGCCTGACTGCTATAGGAGGTAAGTCAGACAATCCAGCAATGCTTTCTACCCTTAAAATTTATGGTTGCAATTTCTTTTTTTGATAGATATATCAAAAAGGCATATACAGATACATCTATATCTAGCTACTATATATATACAGATTGATATATCTGACAAAAAAAGGAAATCATTATATATACGTTTAAAAATTATGTATATATATACACACACACACAAAGTTAGCTGTGGCTGGGTATCCAGTACTGATTCAGTATTGCTAAAGCAGGAGTAAATAGCTATTTGAAGGAATAAACATTTTAAAGCAAAATATCCTACATTAACTGCTTCCTTCCATGTGCATCCCATTGAAGAACTTTAATGCATTTTTCACGTATTAGTTACTAAGAGCCCTAACCCTTCAAAAGACATCGCAGTCCTATAACACAGTGGCACATATTCTGGCCCAACACCAATGTCAAGATCCAAACCCAGCATCCTCTGGGACATGGCCCATGGGGGTCTACGTACCTGTAAATCTTGCAACTGCATCAATGTGGTGTTTTACTTGCACAGCTAATTCTCTTGTGGGAGTAAGGACCAATCCTAGAAGAGGTCTCTTTTTATGTGAGCCAATACTATGTGTATTGGCACTGGAATTGAATTCAGAATTTTCCAGCACCATCACAGAGCCTGTCATCAAAGATGCATCATCTTCATCTCCGCTATCTTCAGTCTGCTGATGATTTAGTTTTTCTGCTTCATCCTCATTTTCCCATCTTTTTTCATCACAATGCTGATGGGACTCTTTAGAAGCACTGTCATTTCTCGTTGTTGAGCTATTTGATTTTTGCCACTGCAGCACAGAATGAATCATTGGAATTGCAAATGCAAGTGTTTTGCCACTTCCTAAAAAACAAGAAAAGAAGAAGAATACCAGCAAGTCATTTCTTTGGCAAGATGAGAAAAGCAACAGCCAATCACACACTGTTCTTAAAACATAGTTACAAGAGACACAAACTCTTGATCTTTCAGAGACCAGAAACTTGCACCAATAGCAGCTTTTCTCCTTTTCCCTTTATACATATCGTAAGGTCACCAATAGCGTAATTCCTAGGGAACAGGTATTTTTCCAATCTCTAGCAGGTCAGGCATGTTCATTTGTTCTCCAAGTGTTTTTTAAAAGCTGCAGCTGCAGCCAAGGTATTTTTAAAGAACCGTATGCCCGTAAGGAGAATATCATGCCCTAATTGACAGCTCTGATCAATGTTCTCCAAATAACAGAACAGAAAATGAGGCCAAGGACAAACTGGAATGTACTTGAAGGATTCACTTCCATCTTTAATTTACAGGACAGTGTTTATGACCTTCTAAGAAAAAAATTTTAAATACTCCATCATCTAATTTCCCGATCTATCACTAGTTCAGTTTTATAATCAAAACACATAAATCTGATTTAAAACAGTTAATCCACTTTGGAAAGAAGGTGGTTGTGCAGTACAAAAGCGCTCTCCTAACTTTAATTCCAGGGGTTTACTGCCCTGCAAGTCACACTCCTGCCACATATTCCTTTCCAAACAGTCACTAATGAAGATGTTGGGAGAAGCCTGGTGGCACATCCACTCCAGTTACGGTCTTGTAAATATCAGTTCATTGATCACAAAAGCAGCATCCAGAGCACAAGACACTATTACACCATTCCAGTAACAGGCCACTGCTGGGAAGCAGTCCTCTGGAAATCTCATTTCAATTCTTTCAGCACCATCTGTCTGTATCATAAACCCATAATGGTTTGCCATATTCAGCAACACAGAATTCTGTTTATTTGAGGGAGAATATTAAGCTAAGCCCAGTATCCTAACCAATACTGCTGCAGTGACTCCTCATATCCATTTCCTCACCCTTCTGTATGTCTGGGAAGTCTCTGACTTCTGCACTTGAAGCAGAAAACGTTTCAAATCTGCAGAGTACTTATGCAATACGATTCTGTATTGCCAGAACATCTGTTTTTAAGGTGAAGAATACTGCTAATCTTCAATTAAATGTGATGTAACTTTGTTGGTGCAAATGTCAGTACTGCACACAACTACACTACGGCTGTGATAATCAGGACTATTCTGTAGGCACTACATTCACCCAGAAATGAAACAAATCATCACCTCACAGGTAATGTTATCTTCACAACATACCCATTACATACCATAGCCAGGTCAGCAAAACCAGGAGAAAAGTACATTGTGGTACCCCCAAATACTAAAGCTCAATCTATAATAATTCATGCTCTTCCAAAAGGGTTTAGATGATAAGATTTTACAGAGATAAAATTTAGTTCCTTAACAAAAAAAAAAATCACTAGTTCTATATGGTAATGGACAGAACTGGTTAGATCCACTGCATACCCTGACATACTACATACCCTGCACCTGATCTCCATAAGGATCTACTTATGCCAGATCAGTATCTTGTCATTGTTCCCTATGTTGCTACCAAAAATAGAAGATGAATAGCTGTTTCATCCGCCACCTTCCTCCCTTGGGCCCAACACTAAGGGAAGCTGTAGGATGCAGAAAAAAAAGAAATGGAGAGTTTCAGCCTCTCCCAGCTGCAGCACTTCTAACAGACAATTGTCTGCATTTTCTCTCAAGTTTCTATAGGAATACCAATGACCCACTGGGCTCTCTGGAGAGAACGTGGCTAACTTTCATAAAAGTATAAAATCAATGAGCAAAACACAGTCCTGCTACCTCAAAGTTAGCCAAAACCAGACAGCAAAAACACAACCTGCCACCAACTGTGCTTCCCATTCTGCAGCTAGAGATTTGCTTTCCAGCACCACCAAACTGGTGCTATTTTGCAGCACAAACTCACCATTTAAATTTTCAGTTCCATTTTCAAACATGGCCTACGGTGTTTTCTTATCTTACTAAAGCTAATAGCACCAGACTACCTTCTAATTAGAATAAAAATGCAAATGACTGTATATCTTATTGGTTACCATATCTCTATGTTCAACAGCAGTAAATGGCTTTGCAAGACAAGCAGTGAGATAAGGCAACTGGAACAGATGAAAAGAATGCAAAAGAAGCTGTTAAACCAACACAGCTGCCGATTCTGCTTCCTATTTTAGGTTTTATAGGGGAAAAATGTTTCACCGCTAAAGAAGACAAACCTTCAAATGTATGAGCAGTAAAAGTTAGAGGGAAAGTGAAAGTCAGACTTCACAGCAGTGTACATGTAAAAAAGAAGCTATAACAAATTTCACAAAGGTTTGCAATGCTTGAAGACAAAGGTATAAACTGATCACTGGACCAGAGAGTACTTCTCCAGTTCATGGTTCAATGCAATACTTCAAGCATAAGCAGTGAGAAGGGCTGGTGACAATGTACAGGCCAAGTTTGGAGACAGGGCACTGAGTCAGGTTGGTTTTATTATGATAAAGGTCTAGGCCACATTCACAATGACTAACACTATGTATTTATTTACCACTCCAAGCTAGCACTGAATCACCTTCAGAGAAACCTAATTCCCTGCTGTGGAAGGTACTGTGCCAAGGCAAAGAAGTTAGGTTGTTGGAAAATAGCTGCTAGTTTCAATAATTCTGCCCCTCTTAGCGTGTTGTCTCTTCCCCAAACAGAAAACTATTTGAGAAACAACAGAAAAAGAGACATCTGTCAAAAGCACAAAATCTCACTGAGACTTCAAAGCTTTGCACGTCATACTTTGTAAAGGTGAAATATCATGTGTCTGTATGCTAGGAAGTTTTAATACTTCACAATGAATCACTACTAACATTGGATATGCAGATGATACAAGCTCTTCTACATACAAGTGCTGGTTCTGCCACGTATAAAAACTCATAACAGTGAGCTGCATTTATAGAGGGGAGATGGGAAGCTCCCACTACGCACAACCAGTTTAATAGATTTGTACCTGTTTCTGCAGCACCAAGAACATCCATATTATCCCGAATTGCAGAAGGCAGGGCTAAAGCTTGAATAGGAGTTGGAGCACTAAACCCCAGGTAGCTCAAGGCTTGCAACACCGGTTCAGGCACAAACAGGTCTTTCCATGCAGACACATCAGCTCTGTGATCATTTGAAGCAGACAAAACTTTTGTTGTCCAGTTTTTAACTTTTTTAGATGTAGTTGCTGATGGAAGAACTTCTTGAAATTCAGAAGTCTTATTTTCAGCTACCTTTCTTTTCTTTTGAGCAACTTCAGTGCTTGAAATGCTCTTAGCCACACATCCATGGTCTTCAATATTTGCCTCTTTGATTATTCTGTTACACTTCGCCTCTTCATCAACCAGCTCATCAACTTCTGATGCATTAGAATCACCATTTTTATCAGGTTTCCTTCTCAAATCCTTGTTTTTCTTTTTCTTTTTTTTTCTGGGAGGGACGACAGGTTCCTCTTCATTGCCTTCTTCTGAAACACTCTCAACCTTTCTCTTCTTCTCTTTTACTTTCCCCACTTCAGAAGAACTTACTAGTTTGTAGTCTGTAAGTTCCTCCAAGCATACTATATCTCTGAACTCCTCATCAGCAAATAGGTTGGGATCGATCTGCACAGTTTTCCATGTCCCTGTTACTGCAATGCCTTTCTGTTTCAGCTTAAAGGAAGAAGTAAACCTCCGACCTTTTTTGGGCTTCATTTTTACCTGGAAAGAAACTGAGAAGTAAAAAAGCAGGGCACAAGGCAAAAAGAATGAGGATTACCTTGATGACATTCAAGCACGCGGGAACGCAAGGCACAATTTGTTGCCTTTGGGGGAAACAGCAAGAATAGGTTTAAATACAACTACTGGAAATAAAAAAAACCCTCGCCTCTGGAACAGCGCCGGGGACACAACCAGAACCGCCGGCACAGCGCACATTCCCCTCGAGTTGCGGGTCGCTCCCGGCCCTGCGCACCCAGGGTAGCACCCGCCGGGCCCCACTGCCACACGGGGGGGATCCGGGCCCCGTGGGACGCTCGAGGGGCCCCCCAGAGGCCTGCAGCCCCGGAGCTAGCGACCAAGGACTCCCCGCTGCGCTCACCGCGCTCTGCAGCTCCGAGACAGAGAAGGACCAGCGGGCACGGGCCACCGCCCCTAAGGCCAGGGCTCGCCTCGTGTGCTTACGGGCGCCGCCATTGCCGTGCGACGTCACTTCTGCGAGCCCGCGCCTGCAGAGGCGGAGCCGGGGTGGGAGGAACGCCCATATTGGTGGGGGGCGGGGTCCGAGTGGGGGGCGTGACCTGGATGGGATCGATCCTTTCCTAGGTGGAAGGGGATGTGGCCGTTGTGGGGAGTGGCCTGCGCCCATAGGAGGCGTGGCCTGAACGGGGCCGAACCTTCTGTGGGGGCGTGGCCTCTACGTAGGGGGCGTGGCCTGTGTGGGGGCAGTGGCCGTGTCGGGGACCGTGCTGGGGGCGCTGTGCAGCTGCCCGTGTCCTCTGGTTCTCCTAGAGGTGGTCAGGGCAAGGGTTGTTCTCAACAAAGCCTCGGGTGCTCGAACGCAGCCCCCGAGAGCGCTCCTGGGTCCCTCTGCGTTTCAAGGGTGTAGCGAGGTGGTTGTCGGTCTCTTCTCCCAAGGGATGGGTGAGAGGGCGAGGGGGAATGGCTTCAGCTTGCGCCAGGGCAGGTTCTGATTGGACAATAGGAAAAACTTATTCAGTGGAAGGGTTATTGAGCACTGGCACAGGCTGCCCAGGGAGGAGATCGAGTCACTAACCCTGGAGGTGTTTAAAAGACGGGTAGACATGGTGCGTAGGGATATGGTTTAGTAGTGGACAGGTTATGGTTGGACTTGGTGATCTCATGGTCTTTTCCAGCTTAGTGATGCTATGATTCTGTGGTCACAGAATCGTAGAATCACAGAATCATCATTAAGGTTGGAAAAGACTTAAGATCATCCAACTGATGAGGTTCAGAAGACAGACTTTCTAATGTGTGAGCAACTAACGTGAAGGAATGAGGATACTCCCTACTCCCTCTTTTTTCCAGGTTTTTGTTACAGGACAGTAACATCTGCTTGGTGGTGTTACTATTCAGCTTCTTACTGCAGCCTACACGTTAAACAAAGCAAACAGCAGACAAGCTGTGGCTGTTTCCTTGCACTGGCAGTGCTGATTGTGGCAGATACTTCAACAGTCTGCAAGAGGATGAACCTTTTTTTCTAATCAGGCATTGCATTTATCTTTCACAACTACATTAGTAGCTATGGTGGCGTTTGCTTAAATAATAATAAAGTGCAGATCAGACACACTGCTGCAGCCCTGGCAATGAAGGAATCAAAAATTTTGTTTATGTTCCTGCAACTGAATATTTGCTTTCAAAGTACAATCAACATCTCTATAGATGATTTGTGTATTGTGTTCTTATTCAAGAAAGAATGCATAAAGAGCTTCTTAAATGTCAACTGTATAAACTTACCACCAAAGGTTGAATGTCATTGGTATTGCTCATTCAGTAAAAAACATGTTATTTGTGCTTGCTTAAGTGTTAATGTGTTCTCTATTATTCCCTGTTTGGAAAAGTATTTTGGGTAAAGTAATGCAATTTGGATCAAAGTTGCAAACAGGTATAGAAGCAAGCATACCACTGAGGTCACAGCATGACTTTCTCCTCCTGAGTGATCAAGCACTCTTTGCAGCATGATCTGTATGTAGGAAGAGGACTTCATATATTACACACTATGATAAAGGAAGATTTTTTTTTCTGCTAAAAGACTGTCAGATGCGCTGAACTGCTTCTCTTGCTATCAGACATGGGGAAGAGGGGAAAAAAACAGGAGGTTTCTAGGTGATAGAGACCAAGACAGTAGATTAAGTTGTGATTATAGTGACTAGTACAATTATTTCTTCTCTGTGGTATCTGCAGGTGCTTCTTGATTCTGTGAGAAGATGGGAAAATGAAGGGTTGTTCTTTTATTATTTTTTTTAAAGGCCAAGGGCAGAAATAAGCATATTACATGTTTTCAAGGACAGTTTCATTTCCAGATAATCATCATTAATTATCTGCCAATGCACAGTATGAGGAATTTCTTCCAATTCATATCCTCATGTGAGCAACGCTGAAGAGCATTTGAGGCTTTGCCCTCATATTCTGTAAGAAATCAGTTGAAATCAGTGAGAGTCTCAAAGTGAGTTAAGGGAGCAGGATTCGATATGGTAGCTTTGAAACTTCAAATAGCAAACCTTATTTATCTATATCTACTGAAATGGAGACAGCAATGACTGATAGCGCTAGCTCCTTGATAGAAGGGGGCTGAGCATTCTTTATGAATTCATGCAAAGTACCTTTTCTTCCAGGTTGTGTAGATTCAAATTTATAAGTGACAACATTGCTAGTTTACAACATTTCCACTTTATCTCTTTTTATTTTACTGGATATTAGCAAAAGCAAATTTGCAGAAGCCAAAGAAATTGATTACTCTAAATTCTGGTGTGGCTGACTTAATGCTGAGTAAATGAGTTTTAAAAAAATAACATTGTGGACAGAAGCATTCTTAGCTATAAATCTGTCCTTACATAGTTTCAGAGTATGCAGCTCTGTCCTGAAAGTAATATTTAACAGCAAAATAACTTGCAAAATCATAGAATCATAGAATATTTAGGGTTGGAAGGGACCTTAAAGACCACCCAATTCCAACCTCCCTGATATGGGTAGGGACATCCCACTAGATGAGGTTGCCCAAGGCCCCATACAACCCGGCTTTGAAAACCTCCAGGGATGGGGTAGCCACAGCTTCCCTTGACAACATGTTCCAGTGTCTCACCACTCCCATGGTGAAGAAATTCTTCCTAATATCTAGTCTAAATCTGGCCCTCTCCAGTTTATACCTGTTCGACCTCATTCCATCATCACAAGCCTTTGTTAACAGTCCCTCTCCAGCTTTCTGGTAGGTCCCTTTCAGGTACTGGAAGGTTGCTATAAGATCTCCTCAAAGCCTAACTCTCTCAGCCTGTCCTCATAGGGAAGGTGGTCCACCCTTCTGATCATCTTTGTAGCCCTCCTCTGGACCTGTTCCAACAGCTCCATATCCTTCCTATGTTAAGCACTCCAGAACTGGACACAGTACTCCAAATGCGATCTCACAAGAGAGGAATGGAGGGGCAGAATCCCCTCCCTCGACCTGCTGGCAATGCTTGTTTTGATGCAGGCCAGGACACGGTTGGCCTTCTGGGCTGAGAGTTGCACATTGCTGGCTCATGTTGAGCTTCTCATCGACCTGCATCCCCAAGTCCTTCTCTGCAGGGCAGCTCTCAATCACATCATCCCCCATCCTGTACTGAAATCGGGGACTGCCCCAACCCACGTGTAGGACCTTGCACTTGGACTTGTGCTGAAGTCACTATTATTAATAGGGGAGTTATGATATCAGGCAGATTGAAAGGGCTTCAAGGTCCTGCAAAATTGGATGAGTTTGCTCATACACAGTGCAGCACTATTTAGCTATGGCTAATACTGAGAATTTATACTATTAAGATGGGAGATAATTAGTTTTACATCACTGTGGCTGAGAGTATTAATTGATCAAAGATAACTGTGAGCTGGCAATGTAGTATATTTAGTAAACTAATTTCTGTACAGACATGCATTCTTCACAGGAGGCATTACTTCCCTGAAATTTTTATTTGCAGTATTATATTCTAATCACATTCATTCAAGAGAGGTGAAGTCAAGCTGCAGCAGATGACAAGAGGACTGTTAGGGTGATCACCAGAATAAAGAACCTGCTTTAGGAGGGAAGAGTAAATGCTAAACTTAGCTTGTTTAACCCATTATCAGAGCAAATATGACTACAGTCTTTAAATACCACGAAAGGAAGAATAATTGAAAGTAGAGGACAACACTGGCACAAGAAGAAACTCAGTAAACTGGTCAACAGTAATTTTAGGTAGGAAATTTGAAGTTTCTATAGCAACCAATGAGTAAAGAATACTTGATAGCAAAAAGTTGTTAGTTTTAATATAAAGTTTGACATATGTATGACAGATAGTGTTCATGGTTGTCATAGCAAGGAACTGGACTCATCAGATACCTCAGTGTTATGAATATAGCAGTGCCAGATTTGGCTTTGAGGCAGAGTGTTGTGGCTTGACCATCTCAAAGCTGGTAAACTCTTTTAACCTCCTGAATCAGCTCACTTGCATCTTTACTTCCTGCAGGGAAATGTCTGGGCTGGTGTTAACCCAGGGAATCATGTAGGAATGTGCAGGTTGGCCACGAGGCCCTGGCAATTCCACAGTGCAAAAGATGGACTCCCAGTCGCTTTATCTGTTACTGATTCCAGAGGTTTTTTTGCACAGGGCTGAGAAAATTCCTGGTAGAAAAGGATATAGACTGTCCTACTGAAATACTGAGGGCACTGAGATTTTTGCCATTATTCACTTAAGCTTCATAAAGTGATTTGTTATTAGATCCTACTTGCAGGTCAAAAATCCTACAAATAGCCATAAGGCATGAGGAAAACAGTACTTTATATTTGCTCTGTGGTTATTCCATCTTTGCACATGTGCTGTTAACTACTTTCGGGAAGAGGGTAGCAGAGTAGACACTGTAGAAGAACAGAAAGATATGAAGAATGCAGTGATTGCAATGTTAACAATTTTATATGTTACATAAAGCCAAAACCATATTTAAAGATGTTGTCTGTGTTACTGTAAAATAATCTTTTTTGGGTTTTAAGAGGGTACTGATTTACAGGAAACAATATGACAGACCATGAAAGCATGATTGCATTCCAGTGCGTTTTCCCTTTATACTCCTTTTAATTGTATAGCTGTTACTGAGATGACTGAATTGGCAAAATAACAATCAGAAATTTTCTGCAAATGACAATAGAAAAATGAAGCAACAGTTTCTTAGCAACAAACTGGAGAATATGCTAAATAATATTTTGTCCTGCTGAGGTTTGCGTATGCAATGTTCCAAGCATTGTTCTGAAGTAGACACAGATTTTTGTGCATGGTTCTTTAAGGTTAATATTCTTACAGGTTTGACTCAACATGGAGTTCTTCTGAAGAATCTCTGTTCATGGTGACTTGGAGTATGACTCTGTTCATTCTTATGTGGAGTATGAAGACATTAGATAGAACATCAAAGCTGTACTTTTTAAGGGTTTGTTAAACTGTAAAAAACAAAACAAAACAAAGCAAACCATTCCAGCCAGCAGTTGCTCATTTGGAAATGGTGAGTGTCAGCTGATACAACTATGGCTATTTTTCAGTGGTGATGAAATGACTGAATTGAACTTCTGCAGATTTCATGAGCTGAGTCCTGAGAACTGTGATTACACACTGCATAATCTACATGGTGTAAATTATGAAAGAAAGCATTACTTTCAAGCTGACACAAAATGTATTGCTACCCTGTTCCCTGAATATTCTGAATTTGTCCTCCTTTATTGGTTTGGCCATTGCCTAAGAAATTCTGGCTATTAATCTGCACATATTTTCCATGAAAGTGTTTCCTGGCTTCCCTCAAACTAGCTCCTTCATACTCCATCTGATTCAGGCATTGCAATAACATGCTGAGGGTTTCAAAATGTTCAACTTCTCTATGAATAATTCAATTTACAGGTTAATTCTTAGGGAATATGTAACAGATAAAGTAAGAATCACAACCTTGTCAGAGCAGTTCCCAGAAGGCAGATGCTTAACTGCTGAGTAGCAAAGCAGAACTTTGCATCTGTGCAACGTGACAAATCTCTTCACGCAGGAGTCACTTGAAGAATCCTTCAGGTACAAAGTCCTCCCATCTATTATTTTTTAAATCTCAGTCTGTATTGTATTTAGAGTTTATCGCTTTAGAAGGGATGTATAACATTTTCTTTTCTTCCATGAGGTATGAGCGCCAATTTCCTGAGTGCTCTGCCGTTTTCTCCGTCAATGAAGGATTACTTAAAATCATCCCTGTTTTGGCTGCAGAAGCTTTCAAAGCCAGTGTTAAAATGGAAGTTCCGATTCACTGTTTATTTCATAAAAGCAGTATGAAATAGCTGTACTTCCTATTACAATAGCTATAACAAGGTTAGACTGAAGCTGAAAGTAGAGCTTTATTTGGGAGAATAAAGTAGTAGAAAGGGAGGAGCTGAAAGCAGCAGCAATGTAAGATAAGTCATGTGTGACTTTCAGCACAGATGAGAATGACAGACCACGCTTGCAGATTTACTATCAGAGGGGATTAATTTTTATATATGTGGGTTTAGAACAAAATACAGAAGCTTTTTTTCTTCCTGCCTGGCAAATATGTGGGTCAAAAGGAGACATGTTTATATTGAATCTGGGCAAGATTCAAGATTCCTTCTGTGATCTTTATTCCTTCTGTGGTCTTTATCCTGCTACAGTACTCAATTTACAGAAAAAAAAAAAGAGTAATCTTATTTTTATTCCACTTTTCACATTTCCAGGATATTTGCAGATCTCTTCAACGTATCTACTGATTTTAAAATTAATGGGAGTCATTCCTGCACAGTGTTTCCTAGACTGAACTATAAGAAGAGATTTTTAAAGGCGTTAAGGGAGCTGTTTACATTCTTATAAAAGAACCCCTTCTTTAGTGGTTTAGAAAATTATGTAAAACATAATATTATAAATCAGCCTAATCGTATACCTAAATTCCACATTCTTTAAAGCTGAGTTATGAAACACCTGATCTGAAAACTGCAATGTGTTCCTAATTGAGGGCACACAAAAGAAAGTATATTTGGTCTCATGTGATCTTTAAGATTCATGAGAACTATTCGCAAGGTGAAATAACCACAAAACAGCTGTGAAAGAACTTGCAAAATGATTTTCCTAACTGATGGAGACTGAGATTTCAGTTTATTTTCCTAATACTCATCATTGGCAGAAGCCTGCATGTCACGGTTCTGAATTTGAGAAGAGAACATTTTATGAAACACTTTTTTTCCCCCCTTGTACAGCTAGTTAGGTAACTACTCTGAGAGGACTTAGATTCATCTGTAACTGTTATATTTGCTGTCTGATGATGTTCCCTGGTTAAAAGGATAATGCAAAGGTGATGTTCAAAATAGCCTTTCTCATTTTAATTCATCATCCTGGATGCCTTTTAATCCATCATGCCTTGAAAACTCCAAATGGTTTTGGTTTTGTATTACATAACAGTTTAATTATTTATAGGTACTTTGGATTAGACTTTTCTGCTAGTAATTCTGCTGTACATTTGAAATTAATGGACTTGCTTTAACTTTTTACTGTTTTACTAGCTTAACTGAACATAGGGTACAGATATGTAACACACAAATGACTGCGTTTATTTGTTTGCTAAATAAAAAGCTGAGGCACTTACCAATACAAATCAATCAAATTCTGGGTAATATACTACATCGTGTTATCTAATCCTTACAATTTCTGGGATGACTTCTATACTTTATCAACAAAACTTCCTGGGTCATGCAGGCATTTCACTGTAATAGCAAAAACGTTGCACCCACCCAACTAAGGACTTGTACAATATTTACAGGGTTTTTTATTTCACTCCTGGTGTGTGATTGTTGTATTCCATATGACGATTGCAAAGTCCACTACCTTGATGCCTGGAGAATTACTTAGCTCAGTAAATGCTAAGTGGAACTGTGTGTGCATGCATTTCACATCACTAACCCACCCCCAAAGAAGCTGCTTTACTATATTTCTAATAGAGCATTTTCCATGCTTGTTTGTCCATCAGTAGGGGTGAAAATGGCATAACTTTATTTTGAAACATACTCTCCCTTCTACCCACAGTGTATTCTGTGAGACAGAATCAGAAATCCTACAGCATCCAAGGCGCATCAGAATATTGCTGTTGAAGTCTGGACTACTGTATGAGTGATGTGTGACCTGAGTTGAGGGAAAGAATCATAGAATCACTAGGCTGGAAAAGACCTCTTGGATCATTGAGTCCAACCATTCCTATCTGTTGATAACTATGTCCTTGATTACCTTGTCTACCTTTCGTTAAAATACCTCCAGGGACGATGACTCTACCACCTCACTGGGCAGCCTGTGCCAGTGCTCGGTGACCCTTTATGTGAAAATTTTTTCCAGATTTCCAGTCTGAACCTCCCCTGGTACGGCTTGAGGCCATTCTCCCTTGTACTATCACCAGTCACTTGGGTGAAGAGGCCAGCTCCCGCTTCTCTACAGCGGTAGAGGATCATAAATGTGAAGAATAAGGTCTGATGAGCAGAAGTGCTGCTTTTGGCATAGGTTTACTGGACATTAGCAAAAGCAAATTTGCAGAAGCCAAAGAAATGGATTACTCTAAATTCTGGTGTGGCTGACTTAATGCTGAGTAAATGAATTAAAAAAAAATAAAATTGTGGACAGAAGCATTCTTAGCTGTAATCTGTCCTTACATAGTTTCAGTAATATTTACCAGCAAAATAACTTGCAAAATCATAGAATAGTTAAAAGTTGGAAGGGACCTTAAAGATCACCCAGTTCCAACCTCCCTGCTATGGGTAGGGACATCCCACTAGATGAGGTTGCCCAAGGCCTCATCCAACCCGGCTTTGAAAACCTCCAGGGATGGGGTAGCCACAGCTTCCCTTGACAACATGTTCCAGTGTCTCACCACTCCCATGGTGAAGAAATTCTTCCTAATATCTAGTCTAAATCTGGCCCTCTCCAGTTTATACCTGTTCGACCTCATTCCATCATCACAAGCCTTTGTTAACAGTCCCTCTCCAGCTTTCTGGTAGGCCCCTTTCAGGTACTGGAAGGTTGCTATAATATCTCCTCAAAGCCTAACTCTCTCAGCCTGTCCTCATAGGGAAGGTGGTCCACCCCTCTGATCGTATTTGTAGCCCTCCTCTGGACCTGTTCCAACAGCTCAATATCCTTCCTATGTTAAGCATTCCAGAACTGGACACAGTACTCCAAATGAGGTCTCACAAGAGAGGAATAGAGGGGCAGAATCCCCTCCCTCGACCTGCTGGCAATGCTTGTTTTAATGCAGCCCAGGACACGGTTGGCCTTCTGGGCTGAGAGTTGCACATTGCTGGCTCATGTTGAGCTTCTCATCGACCTGCACCCCCAAGTCCTCCTCTGCAGGGCTGCTCTCAATCACATCATCCCCCATCCTGTACTGAAATCGGGGACTGCCCCAACACACGTGTAGGACCTTGCACTTGGCCTTGTTGAACCTCATGAGATTCTCACAGTCCCACTTCTCCAGCTTGTCCAGTTTCCTCTGGATGACATCCCATTCTTCACATGTGGCAGCTGCACCACTCAGCTTGGTGTCATCTGCAGGCGTGCTGAAGGTGCACTCAATCTTGCTGTCAGTATCACTGATTAAGACATTGAACAGCACGGGTCCCAGTGCGGACCCCAGAGGGGACAACACTTGTCACGGATCTCTGTCTGGCCATTGACCACTGCTGCCTGAGGATGTCAAAGGTTTATTTTTTTGGCTTTTGTTTGGTTTCAGGTGGGGTTTTGGTTTCTTTTGTTGTGGGGTTGTTGTTTGTTTTGATTATTTTGTTTTTCAGATCACTCTAAAAGCCTTTACGGGAGGAGGCACCCGCTCTGCACTTCTCATGACACCCGGCACGTTTCTAGGCCTCCCCGGTGCAACCCCGCTGTCCGTCCCGGGACAGCGGGGCCGGGGGCAGCGGGGGCTCCGGGGGCTGCGGGGGCTGCGGGCCCCGTGGCGGCGGAGGCCGCGCCAGCCGAGCGCTGCGGCTCCGCGTTGCCCCGGCGACCGCCCCCCGCGCTGCCCCCGCGCTGCCTCCGCGGGGCCAGAGGCGGCGCCGCCCCGCGCCCAGGTGGGGGAGCAGAGCCGGGAACCACCCCCGCCCCGGCCCCGCCGCGGGGAGAAAGTTTGTGTCGGCGCGGCGGAGGGAGGCGGGGGCGCTGCCGCAGTGAGCCGGGGATCGGGCTGAGCCGCGGGCTGCGGCGGCTCCATGCGTCCCGTCGGCATGGATTTCAGTCAGAGCAATTTGTTCGGATACATAGAAGACCTGCAGGAACTCACTATCATAGAGAGGCCGGTGCGCAGGAGCCTGAAGGTACGCGCTGCTTCGAAATCTGGGGTTGTGTCTGGCGTACGGATGCACGGGCGGGTTGTTCCTTACGGCACCAGGATGCTAAAAATTGCTTTCGGTCGTTTTGGAACAAACAGCCTCGAATTCCTTTTTGCGTGGACTGAATATTTTCAGTCTAACGTATTAAGCTGGGGGGAAAATAAGTAGGCTAACTTAGGTCTTTAATTTATATGTCACTTGTTTAGACTTAAGAGTGATGAATAGTGATAATGCCTGACATGGAACTGTACTTGTATTACATCCCATCGTTTCCTGGTGAAAGATTTATTTGATTGGAATTGAAGTGTCATCTGAACACTTCAGTGATTAAATTCCAATTACTCGTGAAACTGTCCCCGGATATGGGGAGGAAGGGACTGTTTTCAGAAAATTAAAATGAAGAAATAGTAAGGTATTGTAAACTCATAATCTCTGTTTCATGCTTGACAGACACCAGAAGAAATAGAAAGATTGACAGTTGATGAAGAACTCAGTGATATTGAAAGGGCTGTTTATCTACTCAGGTATTTACCAAAATAGTACCTTGAAACATTGCTGACCGTCATGCTTACATATGGCTTTTGTAGTGCTTTACTCTGCACTCCTCTTGTATTCCTGCCTTTCAGTAGTACTTTTTTACATTCTCCATATAGACAGAATAGATACTGTGTTTTCGTCTAAATGCGTAGAATAGTTATGCCTGTGTACATGTGTAAACGTTTCTGAGTTTCTAATAGGGCCCTCACCAACACTGAGTTGTACTTAATCTTCTTTTCCCCTGCAGCTGATTTTCCAGGATTCTCTGAGCGTTAACATTTGTAACACTGATCATTCAGTGGCTTCAATGCTCACTCCAGGGCTTGTGCAGTTACCACAGACTGATAACAGAGCTGCTCAAGCATACTGTATATGCCTGGGCTTTCAGAAGAGAAAACTCGAGAGATTAATTTTATAGTCCTTAGGAAATACTGCAGAATACTGTATTAGCACTTCAATATGTTCTGGTTTTTCATTTCACTTCCTTCTTGTTTTTTTTTTTTTTTAAGATATTTGCAGCTACTTGAATAACTTAAATTTTCATGGTTTAAAATACCGATCTTCCAATTACTATGTAAGTCATCTTTGAGCATGCAAAAGTTCTGAGGGGTTTTGATTTGAATATGCATTTTTAAACAATACCTAGTAATTGGAGAACCAGCTGCAGATCCCTCAGAGTTTGCTTATTCTGCTATTTTAAGTGCTCTTCCAGTCTATGCCTGTTTCAGTATTTGGAGTACATATTCTCAGTGCCTTAATTTTCTCTTTTGGGGGCCTATGGCATTATTTTTAGGTGAGCATTTTTGTCCACTGATACGCCTTTTGTTATTGATTTTTTTTTATTATTTTTAATTCTGAACTTAGTTAAATACTGGATTTTAAAACTTGCTTTGCGAATGGTTCCTGTAATCAAAGCAAGTCTGACTCCAGGGAAAGTCAGAGGAAATAGGGCTGCATGTAGTGCATATTATTGCAAAGGATGCATATCAGTTTTGGTTTTCACCTCCCAGGAATCAGCATATTTAACTTTTTTATTTCTTTGCTCTTTTCCCAATTAAAGATCATGTTTCCAGCAGTATAAATTTACCGGGTCATTGCCTTGTTAAATGGTAAAAGGTTCCACTTTGTATCTTTCATCTTACTAATTGCTTTTCAACCAGGCCTTGAACTTCTGACATGACTTCATCTGCTTTCCCTCTACTTGAACAGCTGTTCTGGGACATAATATTCTTTTCTTTGTGATGAAATTTTCATTTTTGCTGCTGCATTGTCCTAATTGCTGAAAGGTATCTTCATCTCTGCTTGATAAGCTTTTTGTGTGGCAATCTCTTTCTGGGATTGTCCAGACATGTTAATACAATAGTCCAGTGGAAGGTTTTGCTGTTCAGGACTATATAGCCTTCCCTGTACTGAGTGAGATATAAGCAAACAGAGCTGAAAAGCTGCCTGTAGCACAGGTAGGATCCTTTATGTAAGGTACACGGGGATATGTATTTGGCTTGCCTGGCATTTTTTTAATCTGTTATAATACAATACCCCTGCCAGTTCATCTTTAACAATAATGTCAGTCTGGTCTTCTCATGCCTCATTTTCTCACACAGATTAATTATTTGATGTCCTTCAGGTTGTCCCTTATGTGGGACTCTCCTTGATCTTTTCCAGAAAAATGCTGCCTTTTCTGGAAATCCCACTATAGAACTGGTGAAGTTGAAATGAATTGTTAATGATGTCCGAGTCGTGCTTCTTTTGGGAAGGGTGATGCTATATCCATATCCATTAAAAAATATGCAAGAACAAAAAAGAAAGTAAATCTCTTACCTTAAATATCTACAAATGTTATAAAAACACTTAATATTTGTTGCATTCTCTTCTATATTGCCATGTATTTATGTAACCCTAATCTGCAAGCTGGAGGTTTTTAATTTACTTAGGAGGCTATCTTTAATGCTGCTTATACAGTACCATGGATCTGACTAAAACTGAGTGAAAGATTTGAAAGATAAAGCAAAGATAATGTTTAGTAATTACTTTCTGTGAAAGTCTCAACACTTCAATAGCTTTCATTCTGAACGAAAAAGCCCAACTACTTTCTTCTCTTCATGGATTCTCCTTTCCCTCCAAAACCTTCCCCTGGCTTCTCCTCCACAAGTTGAACTGAGTACCCTGGTCTGCTTTCATGTTGTATTGTTGTATGTTTAGTAGGTACTTGCTTTTGCTAGATATCTGCTTCTGAAGTCTTTTGCTACTGTATTCAGAGAACAGGTACATTGACGTCCTCATTAGAATAGTACAGCCTTTTACCATCTGAGGTTTTTTGTGCTTGAATAGTTTTTGTTTGTTTCAGGGGTTTTTTGGTGTTGAATTTTTTTTTTTCTTTTGTTGGTTGTTTTCTTTCTCTGTCACTGTTTCTTGCTATACAGTATATGTGTGGAGGTATTAATTTCCCATCTCTCATCAGTTTAATCAGTTTGTTCTTATTTATTCACCTTTTGTATTACTTTTCTTTTGCCAATAATACTATGCAGTTTCCGGCATGCTTTTTTACTTCTTGATGTTGTAAAGTTTCTTGTTTTGCTCATCTAGTATGTTTTTGTAGCCATCTAATGACTTTTTTGTCTTTCCCAATGTCTTGTTTGTGTGTAGTTGTGATGTATTACCATAGGTTTTGCAAATTTCTGTTCATTGTCTTCTGGTAAGTATGACGTAAATGTATCTACAAATGTTCTTAGCACGTGATGAGAACTTTGACACATTAATTCTGTTTGATACCTCACTTTCACAGGAATGTGGCTTCATTTGAATTGTATTTTTATGGTTACCTATCACAGTTTAGTTCTACATTTTAAAGTGCTAATTGTAATTTTGATAATCCTCTTACAAGCTTTTATTTTATATTTACATAGATATAATTATTATTTTTAGGGAGTGACTTTGCTTTCAGTCTCCCCTTTCTACCACTACTGTTTTTCAGATAACTATGTAATGAGGTAGATTAGCAAGATGAAACAGCTAAAACTGTTATTTTTTTAGTCAGATTAGTTTTCAGCAAAATCAAGTCCTTGATTTGGCTCATCATGTGGATATAGAAACAGTTGTGCAAAGCAGAAGGAAGGGGTTCAGTAGCTTTCCTTGTGGCCAGGCTAATTTTGATGTGGCATAAGAATGGATGAACTTCAGCTTTAGATCATTGTTGCCTAGAGTACTCAGTTTAAATTAGGTAACACTCTGCAATTAGTCTGAGCACATTCTACTTTAATAAGAATCTGGTGGCAAATTGTCATTTGTTGTAATCTCAGTTAACCTTGATTCTGGTTGAAGAACTAGAATTCCTCAGACCAGGTCATCAGGGGTGTTTATGAAATTGCCATGACAATCAAATGGATTTAGGACACTAAAGAAGGAGAGGCATCTGAGTGTCTAGGATCTATGTTTTAGACTTTTGGCTTGAGTGCTTGGGGGTTTCTTAGGGGTCTGACTGGAATCACTGAAGGGTTGCATTCTGGTTGTATTTTGGATATTGCTGTCATAACAGAAGAACAAAGAAAGCAAAATAGCTATGTTCATCTCAACCATAGCAATGTCAAGATTGATGGCTTATCGTAAAACCATTGACAGGTAAAGACAAGCTGCCAGACTTGTACTGATGCAACTGAATAGTTGGCATTCCACTTCAGGACACTGTGTCCTCCACCAAGGCGGTGGTGATAAGTAGCTCAGGGACAGTAATTTTTATTTCTACTCTGAACTTTAGCCTGTGGCCTTAGTTTCCATGTTTGCTGATGTTTGATTGATGTTGTTGCTTATTTTTTATTTGTCTTGCTGTACTTCGCCCTTTTTTTATTGTATACAACCAAGAGCAAAACATGTTTTCTTTGCCTGATGTGAATCTGTTTTGGATACAAGGATGGTTACTGGCATGCACTTTGTAGCATGGTTTATTTTCTGAGGACTTTTCTGATAGAATTCCCTAGGGGCTTTACATTGTTGTGTGCACCGTATTATTTTGTATTCAGCTGCTTTTTATTTATTTGTGTCTACTTAGTGTTAAAGCTTCCAGACCTTGACATTTCAGTCATACTCAGAAAAAGCAGGTATTAGTGAGTTATCAAGGTGGAAGTTTGAATTATTCCCCCTTTTGGGAACATAGCGTACTCTGGTTTTGGAGTGATCCTATCTCTCAGTTTAACAACACAACTCCCTTCCAAAACATTTAGCACAGTTTTTGAAGACACAATAGATACTTTTTCTAGTTTGGAAAACATACAATGCTTATAAACTTAGCATGTCTTAAAAAACCATCCAAACAACAAAACAACAGTTGTGCTTTATTGTAGCCATCTTTGATTAGTGAGAGCATTCTCAAATGCTAAAAATCTTTTTATACAGTATATGTTGTTAATTGTGAGGGTCAAACCCACTACTGCTTAAAATATTTTTTTTCTATTTTTACTTTTCATTTTTTAGTCTTCATTGTGTTAGTTTTGAAGATTTTCTTTCCTCTGTAGATGCAGACAAATAACTTTTGAATTGAAATGAAAGTTTTCATTTAAATGTAACTTTAAGAGACGATTTTCTAATATATGCTTTGTGTCACCTGGAGTACTGTGTCCAATAGTGGAATCCCCAGCATAAGAAGGATATGGAACTGTCAGAACAGGTCCAGAAGAAAGCTATGAAGATCATCAGCGGGCTGGAGAATCTCTGCTATTGAGGAGTGATTGAGAGAGTTGGGCATGTTCAGCCTGGAGAAGAGAAGGCTCCAAGGAGACATTATAGTGGCCTTCCAGTACCTGAAGGGGGCCTACAGGAAAGCTGGGGAGGGACTTTTACTTGTGATAAGGGATGACTTTAGCTGGAAGGGGGACGACTTAGACTAGACACTAGGAAGAAATTCTTCATGATGACAGTGGTAGCACACTGGCACACGTTGCCCAGGGAAGCTGTGGCTACCCCATCCCTGGAGGTGTCCAAGGGCATGTTGAATTGGGCCTTGAGCAGCCTGGTCTGGTGGGAGATATCCCTGCCCAATGCATTTGGATTGNTTGAGGAGTGATTGAGAGAGTTGGGCATGTTCAGCCTGGAGAAGAGAAGGCTCCAAGGAGACATTATAGTGGCCTTCCAGTACCTGAAGGGGGCCTACAGGAAAGCTGGGGAGGGACTTTTACTTGTGATAAGGGATGACTTTAGCTGGAAGGGGGACGACTTAGACTAGACACTAGGAAGAAATTCTTCATGATGACAGTGGTAGCACACTGGCACACGTTGCCCAGGGAAGCTGTGGCTACCCCATCCCTGGAGGTGTCCAAGGGCATGTTGAATTGGGCCTTGAGCAGCCTGGTCTGGTGGGAGATATCCCTGCCCAATGCATTTGGATTGGAACTGAATGATCTTTAAGGTCCATTCCAAACCAAACAGTTTCAGTGGTTAAATGAACTGGCTACTCTATCCAGATTATGCAGCATCTGAGTTTATGATCCTGATGCATACATACTATACTGAAAGATCTGGCTGTTATGCTTAGCATGTTGGAAAATAATTCTTTTAGCTTTACTAACAAGCTGTATATCATAGAATGATTTAATAAATGAACAAGTACCAACATAAAAAGATTCCTTCAATTTTCTTTTTTCCTAGACATATTTTAATAGCGGCTTTCATTTTGTAAATTGCTACTTAAATTTTATAGAAGTTCCATTCTTAGTTTACTTAGTTGGATCAATACATTAGTTGCTTGACCTTGACTGCCTTGTGCAAATAATACATATGAAATACATATGGATTTTTTCACCTTGAAGTGAGGTGTCACTGTAGTCTTTGGAAATGCTTTTATTAAAAGTTATAGTTGTGCAAATACTTCTGTTGGTCATATTTGATGAGCTGAAACTACACCTGAAAACCTGCTGTCAATATACAGAACAGAGTAGTGACCTGAGAAACTTTAAAAGATCCTCCAAAAAAATGGAGAGAGAAAAGTGTTCATTTCAGTTTTCTTTCTCAGGGCACAGTTAGTGCAAGAAGCTGGCAGTGCCAGCCCTCACCCTGTGTTTGTGCTACGTTTGCCCTTGTGCTCATGCAGCACACTGTGGAATTTATTTAAGGCAAACCTTGAAAATAAAAATTAGTTTTAAAACAATTCAACTATGTGATCCAGGACTTTGTGCACTGGAGAAAAGCCCCGTGCCAGCACAAGAGGAGTGTGCAACAGCATGGTAACAGGGCTTGGGTGTGGGTCAAAAGGCTTTGAGACTTAGCACTACCTATGCACCTGGATTCCTAGTGTGTAGGTTTACAGTCAAATTAAGCTGAATGAACCTCTTCCTATATCAGAAATACTAGCTTTTCTGTCCTTTCTGTACATGACTGCGTGCTGCTGATTGTTTTTTTTGTACCAACAGTAATGTGATTGTAGCCATGTTACTTCAGTGAGATTACGGATTGTAAAAAAATTTGCTTCGAACAAAATGTGCAACTGCATGACTGCTCATGCTACTATAATGTAAGTGGGAGCATGAGCAGAAAAGATGTCACAACTGGTAGCTCACTCCCATCAATTGCAGAACGAATTTACAGAATCACAGAGTCACAGAATCATTTAAGTTGAAAAAGACCTTTAAGATCATTGAGTGCAATTGTAAACCTACCACTGCCAAGTCCACTACTAAACTAAGTTTAGTTCAGTTTATGCTAATCTTGAACCTATACTTTGAATCTGTAAAGTACTTGTTGAAATGATGGGAGAACATGAAGTATCAGCTGTAGTGCATTTTATGAGCCCTTTGACATTAAATGGGCTTCCAGAAGTCTGTGTGAGTGCTGCTGTGAGGGAGATCAGTAGTAGTTACTCCTTATGCATTGTCAAATTCTCCTCGGGAGATGCTGGTTATATTTATGTTTCAGAGCATCTTTGTGCGTCACATAAAATGGAGAAACTAGGTAGCTGTGTGAATGCCTTTTGTAATAATATTGGATCATTAAGGTTGGAAAGGACCTCCAGGATCATCCAGTCCAACCATCAGCCCAGCACCACCATGCCTACTAAATCATGTCCCAAAGTGCCACATCTACATGTTAGTAAAATTTAGTAAAGGCAGTTGAAAGAACTGGGGGGTTTCTTAACTTCTAAAAGTTATTATGTTACCCTGGGAAAATCTTACCACATTCTCCTAGGAAAGACCTACATGGGAATATCCAGCTAAATATTTATAATGTTTCTTTATACATGACAAATCCTATAGCATGTGGCCCAGCAGGAGACAGAGATGGTTTTGTTTTTGTTTAGATGAGCACTGGCATTTAATAAATAACTTTAACAGCTGCACAGTTAATTTTGAGATGGCATGTAATTAATGTCTAAGTATAATAATTTTCCTTTATATCACCTTCCTTATAAAACTCCAAGTGTTTATAACAATATTTTGTACTTGTAAGGAGCTTTTGTCCTCGTGCTTTCTTAATATTACTAATTTATGTGTATATCCTTTCCTTGATTTGTCATGAGATAATACTATTGCACTAGTTTATATCAGGACCTGGAGATGCACCCAGTGGAAACTGCTTGAGGATGTAGATGGGAAAATGTAATATTTTGTGTTAGTATTCAGCAAAGGCACAAGAGTAGGTCAAGCTGTCCATTTATGGCAAATCTGAGAACACTTTCACATGATGATGACCTGTAATATGCTGACTGAAGCAAGCATCCAGTGAATTTTCTTGCAAACTCATGAATTTTGAGGGCTGCTTTCTTGTAGGGATAGGGAGCTATTTACATGTCATGGTGTGGTGCTTCCATCGCCCTGCACTCTGACTGCTGACACTGTCGTAAAGTTACACTGCATCTTTGTCAAGCGTCAAAACCCAAGGCTTTATGTCACAGGGAAGAAACCAGAATTACTTCATCACTTAAAAATTTTTACACCAGGAAAACAGAATAAGAATATAGACAGGTCTTGAGAGGAAGTAGTTCAAGGGGTTCTCCATTATTCATTGGGAAGTTCTTCTACTTTGTTAGGGATGTCTTATGTAATCTTTCAAGGGCAGATTTTTGTATAAGGAATGCTCTCTTTAGTCTTGAAGACAGACTGAAAAGAAATTGCAAGAGATTTCTGTAGTGAGGATTGCTGTTGATGTAGGTAACTGTAAGAGACTGATTCTTTTTTCTGCCTTAAAACTTGTTTTAGAGTGTTGATATTGCAATGGAGGCAGTGTCCTTCAGCCTTCTCTCAATCTCACGAGCAGCCCAGCTATGTTTTCTGCCCATAGAGGTCATGCTGCTGTTTTGCTGGCAGAGAGCAAGGGCAGAATGATACCCTTGGATTGCATAAGCCCCCCTAAATTAAGTTCTAGAACTTTCCTAGAACAAACAGTTGCACAGGCCCACCAAAATTTATAAACTATACTTTGCAAGAGGGGCCATTTCTGTGTGCCCACTATCCTGGGAGATGAAGAGAAGGACTGGAGCCCAGGTAGTGTCTTTGCACTTTTCCCTCTCTCTCCCTTTCCTCCCTTGTCTCTTTCTTTCTTTTCCCTTAACACAGATTTAACAAGCCAATTCCAATCTTATGCTGAAGAATGCATGTACAAATAAATTCCTTTTTGGACCAGTTGTCTGGCATTGTTTTGCATTTATTTAGCCCAATGGGTTCTGACCCATACATTTTACGGGGAAACCCAGGGTCTTACCCTGCTGACCCTTGGACTTCCCAGGTTGGGTTGCGACATCTGGCAAAATCTGTTTTGTAGCTAAAGAACCAACTGGTTAAATTATACATGATGATAGAACTGTGCTTGAGACAAAGGTTACTTCAGATTCCAAAACTGATGCCACAAATGACATCTCTAGCCAAAGACAGTTACGTCCTCAGGAAAAGATTTTTAAAGGTAGGCTAGTGATGCAAAAGTAGCAAGAATCTTTTAATTTGAATGTGATAGTGATGGGAATGCTGCTGAATTGTAGCTTGCTGAGTAACTGAGTTCTTGAAACTCACTTTTGAGAATTAACATGTCAATGGCATTCTTATATGTTCATTTCCTCCTCCTGTCCCTCACTTGGTGTATAATTACCTTCCTAGATTGGTTTGTATATGGGTCTTTCCAGTCTGAACAATAAGTGTTTCCTTTGAAAGCTTTAAAAACAGGAGTTCTCTAACTGTTATGCCTCAGTCTGTTAAAACTGGTTTTACAAGGCTATTGCATTCACTGCAGTTCTTTAATTTGCTCCTTTCTCTATGAAGAATCTTACTGATTTTCATGGAAACAGTTTTTGACAAGATGGAGTCTTTCCCATTGAATGTTAATTGCCTGTAGCCTATCAGATAAATACCTTTGTCTACAGAATAAAAATGTCTTTCTGTCCTATGAGTCATAATAAACAGAGTGATAAAAGAGACAAAGAGCCATTTGGAAACTTCTGCTAGATCTCTTAGATACATCTGTATGAGGCATGCTTTATTGCTGCTGGCAATTTATACAAGCTGGAGAATGTACCAGATATTTCATGTCCATGTTATAATTTGAATGGGCTCTTGATGCAAATATTCTTATTCAAATTCTACTTTTTAGCTTCTTTTGCATTCAAGTAAATGTTTCGGCACGTTTCTTGTTGCAAAGCATTGCCCTGTGAGGGGTTAATGTTCAGGAATAAAAATACCAGGCTCTGAATATAACCCTCCATATTTTGGTAGCGATTGTTGCAGGAGCAGTTTTCTGTATTCCATATTGTTGTGTGGCTGTGCATTCTGAGAATGTGTACAACTCTCATGTGCTGATTAGCTGAGTCATTCCTTGTCAGCCGTATGAATTCACAGCAGGAGTGAGGGGGACTGCTATGCTTTCTTGAACTTGTTTCCAACAGTAGTTAGTATCTTGCCTGTCTACTCCTTACATACTGATGGATTTTAGATACCTACTGCTTTTCTAACAAACTGTTCAGAGAGACACTTCTCAGTCATTGTATAATATCAAAATTACACACTCTCTATTTCTTTACAATTCCGGCTTTCTTGTTCATCCACTGTTCTTAACTGTAGTATAGGAATGTCAGATTCAGGCTGTGTGTAAGCAGAGACAGATGAACTGATATGAATGCCATAGCATCATTTTAGGTGAGTATATTATCTAGGGATCTTGTATTAAATGTGTATACTTAGAGTAGGTCTTTGGACTTTTTTTTTAAACTTACATTTTCTGCAAGATTATATGAATAAAGGTAACCAGGATCTTCAAGTCAAAATAAGGTAGAATGGTGAAGAAAGAGTTGAAGCCTCAAAGACCATAGTCTTACATCCTTTCTAATGGGGTGGTGGTGGGGAAGTAAGTGATCTGTTTTCGCTGTCTTTATCCATTTTTCAATTATCATTTACTTTAAGAGCATTCATCCAGGTTTGCAGATAGACCAAGACAGACATATTTTCCTAAGGCATTTTTCTCATCGTTAAATCTATAAAGTTTTCTCATAAAGTTAAATCTTTCACTTGATTATGAGAAAAAAAAAAGATTTTTTTTTACCCCTCAGGGGAAGTAAATCAGAATGATAGAATTTGTGGTGTTTTGTTTTCGTTTTTTTTTTCTCTAAACAGCAATGCACTGTGACTTTGAATAAAGTTGCAATAGTTCTCACAGGGTTTTCTGTAACAGTCCAGAAGCACGAGGAGGAATATAAGCAGAAAGTCTTAAAGCCCCTGTTTTTTACTTATAAGAATAGGTTGATATACAAATTGTCAGGTATGTCCCTAGTGAAAGGCTTTGAGTCACCATTTCTTGAAGTAAAAACATTGTATTAATTTGGGTTGGTATCCATTAGCTTTCCATCTTGATGAGTATTGTTGAACAAAGAACAGCATTAAGTTCTGGAGCCATCAGTTTATATAAGATTAAATAGTCTGTGTACAAAGTTGCCTGTGAAAGTCCAGCACATTTCTCTTTACCAGTTGGAGAAGAGCAAGAAAGTTAGATTCAAACAGGGTTGAAGCATTGATAACTCAATTGAAATAAACAGAGCTATACAGTAGGAGAAATATTACTGTACTCAGTAATACCAATACATTTTGCTTGCAAGGGATTATGTCTGCAAAATGGAATAATTTACTGGTTTAATGTGCTGCATGAGAAATGGCAGCTAACCAAAGCTTGTGGTCTGACTTTCCAAAGTAGTATATATTCTCTTCCCCCCTGCCCCCTGCCTTCTTCCTCCCTCCCTCTGCCTTTGAAATTGCTTGATAACTTCTGATATGAGGAGTACATTGAGAAGAGTAGACTAGGGACACTAAGGAAATGCTTTAAAAATGCTAACTGTGTTCTCATTGTAGATATGAATTAACTGTATTGTCTCTGACAGAATAAACATATGTAAAAGAGAAATGTGCTTTAATATACATATTTACATGCTTATATTGCCTACGGTGTTGTGCAGGCCTTGAGATAAAAGTGCTGGCTTTAAAGAGAGAAGATGCCATTTGCACTGCTGAAATTGTAACTGAGCTTTTTGAGGAGGAGGATTCATGTTCCTGTTAAATAGCAAAACATGAGTCACAGCCTCATTGTTGCTTGCACCAAAATTCTTCTGTTATAAACAGTTAATCTCCTTTATGTAATTTCATTGAAAAGCTCAGGATTAGGGTACCTATTTTTCTGCCATTTTGGGAGCTAGAATTTATTTCGTCTTCAGGGCAAGATTTATTTTTGTTTTTGCTTTTTACAACTGCATCACATGCTCACCACTAAATCAGTGGAGAAAAGAATGACAACTACTTAAAATTAAAACCTGTACTGAAGAAGCAGGTTAATTCAAGAGTATGTCACAGAATCACAGAAACACTAGGTTGGAAAAGACCCACAGGATCATCGAGTCCAACCAGGCCTATCAGCCACTAAGCCGTGGCCCGCAGCACCTCATCCACCTGTCTAATTAACACCTCCAGGGAAGGAGACTCAGCCACCTCCCTTGGCAGCCTGTTCCAGTGCCCAATGACCCTTTTGGTGAAATTTTTTTTTCTGATGTGCAGCCTGAACCTCCCCTGGTGGAGCTTGAGGCCATTCCCTATTGTCCT
>WAAB01007220.1:0-14249 GCA_013389865.1 Piaya cayana | reverse complement strand
ACACCCCCAGGTCCCTCTCCTCCAGGCAGCTCTCCAGACAGACTTCTCCCAGTCTATAGCTCTGCATAGGGTTGTTGTGCCCCAAGTGCAGGACCCAGCATCTGGCCGTGTTAAACCTCATGCCGTTGGTCTCAGCCCAGCGGTCCAGCCTGTTCAGATCCCTTTGCAGAGCCTCTCTACCCTCCAGCAGATCGACACTTCCACCCAGCTTAGTGTCATCCGCAAACTTGCAATGTCTGTTTCCTTACTCTTGTCACCATATAGAGCAAACTGTAAGTGCGTTTTAAGGGTTACTTATAGCTTCTTTTGAACCTTGTGTACCTATTGTATTGTGTGCAATGGAAGTGCTTGCATCCTGAGTTTGTAATTAATGAATAATGCAGACTGGTGCAAAAACCGACTCCAAACAGTACATAAATACACTTAGGCTTTCATCACTTGAACTGCCCCACCTGTTTGAAAGCCATGTATTAGAGAGTAGATAGATAAATAAAATGCATATCCAGAGCTTTGTATCTTATCTGTTTACTTTGTGTATTGCCATTTCTGTTGGCTTTATATTTTTCCTTTGCCTCGTCCTACTTCCTGGTTAAATGGAGAAGATGATTTTTTTTTTAATGAACAATTGTAAAGTGGCAGCTTTTGGATTTATTGTAAATAATGCCTCACACCTGTAATACCCATGAGCTGAAGAAGATTCCAAGTGGATTTTAGTACTTGTTAGGCCGTTTGAGGTGCTCATGATTGACTTTTATGTACTTTTCAGTGAATGGTGCAAGTACTAGGTATTTTTTTTATACTGTTGCTGACATTTTTGAGTCCAACATACAGCAGTGTAATTTTCTTTTTTCTGAAATTCTTTTTCTTCCCTTGCAAGTGCATAAATCTTATTTTCTTTGTCATCATCTCTATGACTGAGGAGCTTAAGCTCCTTATCTTCAGGCGACTGCACACTGAATAACAGTTGAAATGGTTTGTGTGACACCTGTAAAGACTATGTTGGCATTGTGATACCTATACAGAACTTCGGAGTTCTGGATGTGCTGAAATAATGCTGGTATTCTAAGCTCTGTGTGCTGGTTTTAAGGTAAGTTCTACTTGTAGATATCCATTTGCATGGATACTATATCAGATACATTGTGTTAATATTACGTAATGAGTTTAGATTAAAATATATGGCCTCACATCTGTTAGCTATCAGTTAATTCTGTTCATTTTCATAACAACAAAGCAAAGGAGGGAGGGAGCAGTGTGCAAAGAGGTTTCAGTAGTTGTCTTTCACTGTATCTTTTCTTTTTCCATGTTTCTTTGGCTTCCATAGGAAGATATTGATACTAACGTAGTAAATAGCTACGCCAGATACTGTGGTGGTTAACACTGGTATGCTGTGAAGGATCTATGCATTTGAGTATGTTTGACACACATTCAAAGGAAAGGGGTGTTCTTTTCTTCCAGAGATGATTCTGAACTAATTTTAGTAAATGTGGGAGGAATTACTGGTAAATGCTTTATTTATTCTTTCTATTGCAGAATGTCATATTCTTTTGGGGATAATTGTACAGTTAGAAGTAATGTAAAATATGAGTATGTGAGGAAAAAATAGTATAACAAAAGGCTGTTTAAGATCATTGTAGTGATTCTGAAGATAGGGAATGTTATTATGATTATAATTACCTAAATCTAGTTGGGTAGGCAAGAGGATTCTGATGGTGTGCTCATGATGATTTTAACAGGAATGTGAATACAGATGTATTATCTGTACATATAATACTCATTTTTATCTACTATATGAAATTATTCTGCCAGAGAGCTGGAAATTTGCTAGGCTTGTGTCTTCACCTCAATTTGTTTATTATGCTAATTTTATTTTCTGTTTTGATTATCTGTCTACTTCAGGCTATATATCATTGGTGGAACAAATCTCATATATTTCTGAAAGACATTACTTTGACTCTTTTTTCATTTTAATTAAGTAGCTGAATTTCATCCTGTTTTCCAAAGTGAGCATGAATCAAATAAAGCAGAACATGAATCAACAATGGCTTGGAATTAAAGTAATTTTTAGTTATTTGCTTATTTACCTCAGAAAGCTGCTGTTGATCTCTGGTTGCTTCTGATGGATGAGGCAACAGCACTAGAGTTAGCTGTCTGACATTGTATTGCTGATGCATGTAGCTGCTTCAGTCTGAAATAAATGTCCAATAGTACTTGAAAATGTTTGAGTAATAAACAGAAGGCAAACAAACAAAACTTTCCACTTCTAAGCTGTCTACAAGCTAACTTGCATGAGAAGGAAGTTCACAGATTTGTTAGTATTCTAATTATGTTTTTCTTTTGAGTTACTGAGCCATTTGAATATGACAGCAATAATTTGGTAGAAATTTAGTGTTAACTATTTGAAGTCATTGAGGTCACAGTCAGATTTCCTTGGTTGGGAAAAAATCCCTGCTTTTACAGCTAAAGCTAGAAAAGAGTTTCTAAAATTTCAGGTGTATTTGTCAGTGTTCACAATTTTACTCCCTTATTTTTCAAATTGAAACGTAAACTTAGCTGATGTTGTTATATGTGATATCTATCTACTTACACTATCTCTATAGATACATAGATATATTTCACTTGCATATGGAGGAAAATGCGGTGAGCAATAGCTTCAAAACCTTGAGGTCAGTATCTTTAGCTTTTAAATTTTTCTTTTCCTTGTGGCTTTTCATTCATTCATTGTACTCATTGGCTTGCCTATTGCAAGCTGTGGGAGGACACACAGTGGTTAGAGGGGTTGGCTGCTGGTACGGGACCTCCATGTGCTGCCCCAGTGCAGTCTAGGGATGCTGTGTCACAGTTGAAGTCCTGTGGAAGTGAGCAGGTTGCTACTGAGGTAATAGGTGACAGGCAGGAAACTTCCACAGAACACCTTAAGGGAAACAAGGGGCGATGTGGTCAACAGCCCAGCTGACGTGCCTCTATACGAATGCATGAATCTTTAGCAACAAATGGGAGGATCTGGAAGCTACCAAAAGCTGCGACCTGGTTGCCATCACTGAAACTTGGTGGGACGAATCCCATGACTGGAGTGTGGCTTTCAATGGCTACAGGCTGTTCTGAAGGGACAGAATGAGAAGGAGGGATAGAGTTGTTGCCCTCTTTATCAGAAAATGGATAGTGTAAAGAGCTGTCTTTGAAGAGTTGCCACAAAAAAAGTTAAAAACTTATGGGTCATAATAAAAGACTGAGGCAACCAAAGGAACCTTGTGATTGGGGTATGTTACAGGCTACCTGCTACAGAGCTTACCAATCAAACCTTCTTCCTCCAGATACAGGAAACTTTATGCTTGCAAGCTGTCATCTTTCTGGGGGACTTCAACCACCCTGACGTATGCTGGAAAAGTAGCACGGCAAGCTGTAGGCATCAGTGACATCAAGACTGGAGGTAGCCTGAACTGCAGTGATCACGCACTGGTAGAATTCAAGGTCCTGAGGGTTATGGGGCAAGTGAGGAGTATAGTCAGGACCCTAAATTTCAGGAAAGTAGACTTCCAGCTCTTCAAGGGGTTAGTCAGTAGGACCTCCTGGGATATGGTCCTCAGGGACAAGGGAGCAGAACAGAGCTGGCAAATATTTAAGGATGCTTTCCATAAAGCACCTAAGTGCTCAGTCCCCAGATGCAGGAAACCAGGCAGGGAAGGGAAGAGACCAGCATGGCTGAGTTGAGACCTCCTGGTCAAACTAAAGACCAAGAGGGAACCGGACAGGCAGTGCAAGCAGGGACAGGGATCCTGGGAAGAGTATAGGGATGCTGCCTGGTTGTGTAGGGATGGGGTCAGGAAAGGCAGGGCACAGCTGGAACTGAACTTGGCAAGTGAGGTGAAGACTAACAAGAAGGGCTCCTGCAGGTATGTCAATCAGAAGAGGAGGGTTAAAGAAAGCATAGCCCTGCTGATGGTTGAAAATGGTGACTGCGTATCAACAGATGAGGAGAAGGCTGAGGTACTTAACAACTTTTTTTCCTCAGTCTTCACTGACAACTGCTCTCCTCACCCCTCCTGGGCCAATGGTAAAGCTCCTCCCGCTGTAAGGGAAGATCAGGTGAGGAACCTAAACATATCTAAATCTTTGGGACCTGATAAGATGCATCCCAGAGTCCTGAGGGAATTGGCTGATATGGTTGCCAATCCACTTTCCTCGATATGTGAAAAGTCATGGCAGTCAGGAGAAGTCCCTGGTGACTGGACGAACATTGTCACCATTTGTAAAAAGGATAGGAAAAATGTCCCTGGGAACTACTCACCTGTCAACCTCACGTCTGTGCCTGGAAAGATTGTGGAACAGATCCTTCTCGAAGCTATGTTAAAGCACATGGAGAACAGAGAGATGCTTCATGGCAGCCAGTATGGCTTCACCAGGGGCAAATCCTGTATGACTAACCTCGTGGCTTTCTATGATGGGGTGACCACATCAGTGGATGTGGGAAGAGCAATGGATGTCATCTATTTGGACTTCCATAAAGCCTTTGATGTGGTCCCCAACATCATCCTTCTCTCTAAATTGGAGAGGTATGGATTTGATGGGTGGACTGTTCAGTGGATAAGAAAGTGGTTGGATAGTTGTACTCAGGCAGTAGTGGGTCAACAGCTGGAAGTCCAGATGGAGGTCTGTGACAAGTGGTGTCCTTCAGGATTCTGTACATTGACCAATCCTGTTTAATGTCTTTGTAAATGATAGGTAGATCAAGTGCACCCTTAGCAAGTTTGCAGGTGACACTAAGCTCTGTGATGCAGTTGCCACACTTGGTAGGACAGGATGTCACACAGAGGGACCTGAACAAGCTTAAGAAGTGGGCCTGCGCAAGCCTCTTGAGGTTCAACAAGGCCGAGTGCAAGGTCAGGGTCAGGTAAATCTGTGGTTTCAATACAGGGTAGAGGATAATGTGTCTGAGAGCAGCCGTGCAGAGAAGGACTTGGAGGTGCTGATTGATGAGAAGTTAGACACGAGCCAACAATGTGTGCTTGCAGCCCAGATGGCAAATCATATCTTGAGCTGCATTAGAAGAAGCGTGGCCAGCAGATCTAGGGAGGTTATTCTTCCCCTCTACTCTGCGCTTGTGAGACTTCATCTGGAGTATTGTGTCCAGTTCTGGAATCCTCAACATAAGAAGCATATGAAGCTGTTGGAATGGATCCGGAGGAGGGCTACAAAGATGATCAGAGCGGTGGAGCCACCTCTGTTATGAGACCAGGCTGAGAGAGTTGGGCTTGTTCACCCTGGAAAAGAGAACAATCTGAGAAGAACTTATAGTGATCTTCCAGTAACTGAAGGGTGCATTCAAGAAAGCTGGGGAGGCATTTTTTACAAAAGTATGTAGTGATAGGACTAGGGGGAATAGCTTTAAACTGGAGAGAGTAAAATTTATTAAAAATTCAGGAAATTCTTCACGATGAGGGTGTTGAAATACTGTATTAGGTTACCCAGGGTTGTTGTGGATGCCCCCTTCCTGGAAGCGTTCAAGGCCAGGCTGGATGGGGCCTTGAACAGCCTGATCTAGTGGGAGGTGTCACTGCCCTCCCACTGAAATAGATGATCTTTAAGGCCCCTTCCAACTCAAACCATTTTATTATGAAAGTACTCTGTACTTTCATTCTCTTTACTCAGTGTTCTCTACAATGTCTCTACTGATCTTTTACATTTGCATTTTCTTTTCTGTGTGGTTTTGAAAATAGATGGTCACCTCATGTATAAAGTATGTTTTATGTATCATTTGTCTGTTGTAGTGGTTGATGCAACAACATAGATTTTGTTGTTAATTTTATAAGCCTATTTTTAAAAACTGAATTTTTTTCAAGATCTCTCAAAAGTCCTACTTGCTCCTTAGAAAGGATGAGGATGCACGACAGAAAGACACATAGATAAGTAATAAAGTGGGAACTTTTGTGTCTATTGTGCGTAATGCCTAACACCTATAAGACCCATGAGTTGACGAAGACTCTTGGGTGTGATTTGGTACTTGTTAGTTCTCTTTCATGCGGCAAATATCTAACTGTTGATGAAAGATATTGATACAACAGAGAACACTAGAAAATGAAAAGGAATCCTCTGTCTAAATTAGACTATAAAGAAAAATTTAGGTCAGCAGAAATAATTTACTGTTCTAGGATTTGGTTAGCATCTGTGATTTATTTTTTTCTCACTCTCTGTGTAGAAAAATTACAGGCCCTTCTGCTTTTTCAGAAGACTTCTTGTATCATGTAATGCATGCTGTGAAATGACAAATCTTCTTGCAAGTGAAAATTATAAATTCTGAGTCAGTGAATGAGGAATGGGGAAAATAAGCTTCTAGCTTATTTCTTTTTATATCACCTAGGAACTGGAAATTGCGGTATCTTGATCTTGAAGTGAAAAATCTGCTTTTATTCTTCACATTTAGACTCAGAATAAAACACACTGGGATGCATTTGACACAGAGACTATACAAAATGTGGTATGTCTTATAAATCATCTAAGGAAGAAGAAACGTTTATCGTATAAGAGGTAGTGGTGTTGATACAAAGGTAATATTTGAGAGGAAATAAATATGTTCCTTTGAGGCATGTTTTATATTTTTGAACATTTTCTTAAAATTCAAGGGTGAAAATCTTAATGTTCCCTCATAGTAATTAGTGTCTAAACATACAGAAACTGATGATTCTAGGAAGACTGAAGTTAATGTGTCATTATGGTTAATTTGTTTTGGAGTATTGGTATGAATTAGAAATCCTTTCTGTCTTTCACAGTTCAGCAAGCAAACAGAAATAATAAACTTCAGTTGACCACACTGATCCTGATAAGCAAGGTTAATATGAATATGAACCTAATGTGCAGCTAATTCTGGATTTTCCATTCTTACTTTAATTGCACTAGAAGTGCATGTTCAGATAGGGCAGATTAATTTTTTAATGTAGAGATGGTGTATGGTTTATTCAGATGTGCTGTGAAATGACCATGGACACATGTATCTGAAGCAGAAGATCAGAATGAGAAAGGGGGTTTGAGAATGTGATTTCAATAAAAAAGGGTTACATTGTCTATTGCAGGGTTATATTGTCTATCATACTGTGATATTATCAGAACTTCTGACTTCTTGGAAGTGGGTATTAATCAAGTGTTACATTTTCAGTTTTATTCTATTCTATCTTGTCTTATTTTCAGCAAAATAGTAGAAGCCTGAAAATAAAGTTTCTGCTCTTTGTTTGCTCTGTCTAGACGGATTACAGAGGGAGAGAGAAAAGGGTTAAAATTAATGCTTCTTTGGCCCCATCACAGTCTTGGACTTCATTACAGTCTGGTTTATATCTACATTCTAGATCTATAAAGTTAATTTCATTTATATGAAGGCTTATGTACATGAATGCTACGATGTATTAGTACATACAGAAAAAGATCACTGGCTTCTAGGAAAATCTAAGTTGGTTTTGAGGTTGTTGCATATGGTTCCTTGCTAACAGTGCTCTTCAAAAGATGTTCTGACAGTGGAGAAAGTGCTGTCTTAAGAGCCCCAGTGTTGTATTTTAATAAATAAGTTTGGTTATAGTATATCAAATAATCAGTGCAGTACATAGATATGTAATTTGGTGTATATATGTGTCTCTAAATGATTTTTTAAAATTCTTGTGCTTCTTTTCAGCAGTTACTGTATAATGCCAGAAGTGCAAGCAGTTTGATACACCAGATGTCTGATTTTAAAAAAATTCTCCAAATACCTCATGTGTCTTTCCAGTTTCAGATCCTAGGGCAAATTATCAGATAAAACATAGTTTTTGTTCCAGATACTTGTAATCATCATTTGCAACATAGTAGAGGATAATGTACAAACAGCCCTTATGGTCTATAAAATCTCACTTGTAATATATAGTTTCAAGACTGTGTTAATATTTGTACAGCTCATGCGTCTCAGGTCTTTGTTCAACTGAGAGTCTTAAAGGAAGTTATTTTAATGAAATTGCAGATCCTTCGATGGGACTGGGTCTGTTTATAGTTTAGTTGTTACAAAGGTTGTCAAATAGGTATTCATACATGGCTGTTATATAATTTATGTTTACAGTCACCATGTAAGTATACATACCATGAAATAAAAGGAAAATTACTGCTTTATGACATTGTTAAGAAAGTATCGTACTGTTACAGAAAATTTCAGATTCTATTTCATCAAGAGTATTCACGTTGAAATAAAAGAAAAATTAGTCTTAAAATCACTTATCAATTTGTGATTTCAAGACATTTTTCTGCTTTCTATTTTTTTTCCTCTTTTTGTTACCAAAATCCTGAAATTATACAATAAAAGAGAAAAATAAAAAATAAAACTTGTACAATTGTTAGTTTTTATTTTGCCTTGGCAGTCATTATATTGTATAAGAGAACAGAAATTGAATCATTCTGAATAGACTAAATCCTGTCAGATACTGAGCTTTTATATAACTAGGAAAGTAAGTTTTGGATTTACAGATCATGGTTACAAAGTAGTTTATGTGTCTGCAGGCTGCAGGAGATCATTTAGTTTCTTCCAAATCTGCAATTTGGTATTAGATCAGGTTGCTCAAGACATTGTCCAGATGAGTTTTGCATGTCTCCAAGGATCCCCCCAACCTATGGGCACCTTTTTTCAGTATTTGACAATGTTCTTTGTGAATTTATTTTTCCTAATACCTAATTATTTATTGAATATTTTATTCATTTTTTTATCAAGTTATTGTAATCCTTTGCTTATTGAAGTTGGTAAATTTTTACTTCTGTTTTCAACAAATGCATATTTAGACCATCAGGGCATTTTGGAATTTTGCACTGAAAATAATGTCGCCTGAGAGGTGCCATCCACCTGAACTTCTAGGTCTGAAGCAAGGACTTCAGCTGTTGATTTCACAAAGGCTATTTAGCAAATCATTTTTGCTGAACTGGTAACAGTCACAGTGTTAAAGAAATGTCAGTTCATATACACAGTCCTTTAGTTAGAGCTTGGATAAACATTGTATGTGATGTATTCAGCTCCTGTCACTGTGTTTTGCAGGCTAGTGCAAATTAAAGAGATGTAAATCTTCTCTTTTACAAACTCTTTTGTGGTAGTTTTCTCTTGGGGAACATTCAGTGAGTAATCTTTCTTCGTGCTAGAGGAGGCGCTGTAGTCCTGTATTCCCTTTCAGAATACAAGTTTTCCTAATTGAGTACCCAGGGGTTTTTTAATTGTTTTTTGTTCTTAAGTTGCAGAATCTATTTTTAAAAATGCTTTTAAAATTAAACTCAAAATGGATTTTAAAGCACTTTAAGTACTTAGTATTTTTAAATGTAAGAAATCTCGTTTTCTGTCCTAAGCTTAGAAACACCCATCCTGAAGATAAGAATCAAAGTACAGTTGTGGTGGAAAAGATCCTCTGGATATCCATCTACTCTATGTACCTCAAAGCAGAATTAGTTGGAACTATATACTCAGGGTCTTGTCTGGAACGGAGGATTTTGAATCCTAAGGATGGAGACTCCATCACCTGCCTGAGCAATTAATTCCAATGTTTGAGCACACTGACAGTGAAGAAATTTCTTTAAAGGTTTAAGTGGAATCCTTTGTGTATTCAGTTTGTGCCTGTTACCTTTTATTATGTCACCAGGCACCACTGTGAAGAATCTACCTACATCTTCTTTACTGCCTCACATCAGATTTTATACATATAAATAAGGCACTGATCCCTTATCTTCTTGAGACCAGAAATCCCAATTGTCTAAGATTCTGCTCAAACATTGGGTGCTGTAATCCCTTAATCGCTGTGGTGGCTCTTTGATGGTCTCGCTCTTGTCTGTCTATGAGTTTCTTGTGCTGAATAGAGAAGAATAATTGCCTTCCTTGAGCTGCTGGTGATGCTCTTCCAAGAGCTGTCAGCACCTTTGCAACAAGAATGCGCTGCTGACTCCTCATCACCCTGGTGTCCATTGGGACCTATGGGTCATTTCTGCCAAGATACTTTCCAACTGACTGGTCTCCAGTCTTTTCTCATGCATAAGGACTATTTGATATACTATAACCAGCCTCCATGGCTGCAGGACTTGTGTTTACTGCTGTTGAACTTTGTAGGATCCCTGCTGGTTTGTTTCTGCAACTTGCTGAGGCTGCACAACCATCTGGTCTATTGACCCCTTGTTCCGGTTTTGTGTCATCTGTGTACTAGCTGAGGGTGCACATCTAGCTCATTAATGAAAATGTTAAGCAGTATTGCCTCCCCAACAGACACCTGAGTAAAACCCCTAGAGACCGGCTGGCTTGCCCTTGATCACAACACTTTAGGCTCAATAGTTCAGCCAGTTTTCAGTCCACATCGCTTTCCATTTATCTAGCTTGCACTAAATAATTTTAGCATATTATTAGAAAACATGCCAACAGCCCTGCTAAAATAAATTAAAAAACCTCCACCATCCAAGCCAGTCATCAAATTGTAGAAGGTTGTCAAGTTCATTGGTCAGGCATGATTTCTTCTTCCTAAATCCAGGCTGACTACTCCCACTTTTTTGTCCTTTGTGTGTTTGTAAATAGGTTCTAGGAGGATTTGCTTCAGTCTCAAAGCAGTCAAATATAACATAGATTTCATTTTATGAGGGCGGAAAAAACCAAGTAAAGCCAAGTGGAAGAGGCTTAGTGCTACGCGGGTGTTTGAAGCCTTGTAGCTAGACCAGCTCTGGTACTGCTGTCTGGCAGCGAGCAGCTGGTGTTGCAGAGGCAGTAAGTATAAGGACAGAAGTGTTCAGGCATGAGACCTTTCTCCCCTGTCTGAAGATTCCCAGCATTGTCGAGTCACTGGGATCTCCTGTAGGATTAACTGAGAAGATGAGCCCTGAAGTTTTATAGTCAAATTACATCTATGTAGATTTTTCTAGCACGAAAGAGGTTGAACTAAATTGCTTCTAAGTATAGGGTTCTGTTGAGTTTTTCTATAGTTAGCAGTGTTAGTAATGAAATGGCACCTTCATTGCATTAAGCTTTTTGTGACTCTGTAGAAAAGATTCAGCATGTCTTTTAACATATTTATTAGTACAAAAATGTCTAAATATGAGCATTTAGCAATAATTCACTATAATCCTGAAGTCATTAATATTTAGAGAAAAGCTATGATGCAGCTTCTTTGGTAGAAATAGAAGAAAAATCTTCTGCAGTTGGAAAATTACAGGCTGTGTAGGTGTTGAAATGACTCCTGCTTCACATTCTTAATTGGCAGCAAGCCAATACTAAGCATTTCTGGTTTAAAGGGAAACACTCCTCTTCTTTACATTTCTGTTGGCTAAGGTTGCATTTTTTTAGCAGTTAAGATTTCTTCCGTCTCAATACACAATTAATAAAATTTTCATTAAGTAGCTTCTCTAAGTTACCTTGACCTTTCGTGTTATTGCTGGCTAATACAAAGGGGTGCATCTTTTCCTTTCAAATTGTGTTGTAAGAACTTGAGAGCCTCATCCATCCTGTGACCCTTTCCCATTCTGAGTGCTCTAAATTTCTTGGTTCTGCTTTAAAGCTTTGTGGGAATTTATATGTGATACTCCGAGAAATCTGCCACAATCATGAAAGGCTTCAATATTCATGGTGTTAAATTAGATAATATTTTTTTTGAGTAAAGCAAAAATACTGCATGCTGTAAACAGTTCAGTTGTTATTACTTTAAGTCCATCTTCAGTAGTTGACAGAAAACGGTCCTTTCACTGAATTTAGATGTTGCTGGGAGATATGTTTTTACTGAGAGTGCTCATACAAGTTTAACAAATAAGACTGCAGGGATGCTAATATTAAAATCAGTCTGAAAAACTGTACTCCCATGTATTCTTGCTGGTTTTGAATGGCATTAAAAGGGGCTTTGGTGTAGCCTTGCCCTGTCAAAACATGTCAACGTTCTTGTGTTTGCAATCAACAGCTAAATATATAGAAGGGTGTATATGGTAACTAGCCAGAAAATTGGTTCTGAATACTTTTTAAGAAAAGCACATCAGCTTAATTTTACATCGGTAGTAATCTTAACAGGAGATTTAAGAACTACAAAAATACTGCTACGTTTTCTCAGTTGGAATACATACTGTATTTTTAGAAACCATGAAGGGTTCGTCGTTTTCTGTATTCCTAAGGTAAGGTATATGCCAAGAGAAGACGATAACCCTTATTAAAAAAGATACAGGAAACAGTGATTGTTTCTATGCTCTGTGTTGCTATGGTCAAGTTCTTTCCTCTTGACCTTGAAAGTATGTATCTTAAATGTGTCTTACTTTCAGCCTGTTGAGGGGTTTTATTCAATATTTCTGTTATTACACTCTGATACCATGAATTCCAGTGTGGTTTTTTTAACATCTGTGTTGAGCTCCATCCCCAGCTGTAATTTTTGTTCACTTTTTATTATTCTACAAGTATAGGCACAACAAAAGTGAAGTCTCTACTGTGGGAATTATTCCCAGATTTTGCTCAGCAGGTCAGAATGTTGCAGCCCTGATGACAGCAGCGTGTGGTAACCTCAGTACAGTGTTCACAGCTTTCTGCTCACTTGTGACATAAGGAAGAAATTCTTCCTGATGAGGATGGTGAGACACTGTAACAGGTTATGCAGGGGAGCTGTGGCTGCCCCCTCCCTGGAGGTGTTCAAGGCCAGGCTGGATGGGGCATTGAGCTGCCTGATCTGGTGGCAGGTGTCCCTGCCCATGGCAGGAGAGTTGGAATCTTTAAGGTCGCTTCAAACCCAACCCAGTCTATGATTCTATGAATTCTTCACAGGCTCCTTAGGGAAGTGGCTTGACATCAAGCCTGTCAGAGCTCAAGGAATGTCTGGATGATGCTCTTAGTCATGTGCTTTAATTTTAGGTAGTCCTGTGAGGAGCAGAGAGTTGACCTTTATAGTACTCATGGGTCCATTCCAACTTGAGACATTATGTCATTCTATGATTCTGATATTTTATTATGAAGAAATCAATGGGATTACTTGCAATGGTGAAGTAAAGCACAAGCACAAATGCCTGTAGGAGTAAGGCTTGTAATGTGTTTCTGTGGGCAGGAGCTATCATTTCCTTACAGTGCAGGTACATGCAGGCTAGCTGGTATTTTTTTTCTGCATTAATAGGTGGTAGAGAGAAACAGGCACTTCAGGGGCACTATCCATCTCATCTATTTAGGCTGAGAGAAATTGCTCTTTATTGAATCCTGTTTCTCTCCATTGATTTAAAAGTAAAATTATCTTAGAGGCAGGTACACAAAATCTGACTTAATTGAAATTAATTGAAATCTGAGTTAATTCCATTGTATGTGCTTTTGCCACTTGTTTTAAAACTACAGGCATGTTGTGTTATTCTGTACAAACGATGAGACACATATGCAGTAGCAAGGTTTACCCTTTCTGGAAGAGGAGGGTTTTGATAGGGCACATTAAGACTCCTATACAGACTGGTAGTTTGTAGTTGGTGAGTTAGGTAATTACACCCACCTGCAGAATGGAAACTGAACAGAGAAGTGAACAGGCACGTTTGCAACTCTGTACCTTGCAAAGACGGTTTGAATTCCTGAATTCCCACCTTCCAGCCTGTACTTAATGTTCCAGAAAGTACTGCCATCTAACATGGAAAATTATCTTTGCATGGGTAGCAAAAAGTAGTTCTTTAAAAAATACACTGAAATTGCAGTTTGCTAAACATGATAAGTTAGTATTGGTGATATACCTAACGATTGCTTGACTATTTTCACAGGGAAATTATAGAGCACAAAGAAAAAAAAATCTTTCCAGTTGGATATTGGAGTTTCTCTCTGAGGTGTTTTACTTCTTGCTTATTATATAAACATACATTCACTTTTAAAAGCATGCTTGTATGCATTTAAAAAAATAGATCTAAACTGACCTGCTTGATTGTACCTGTAATTTAATTTGATCTTCTGAAAGACATGACAGTTGAGGATCATGCATTAGTTGAATTTCTAAAGAATCTTTTCAGCTATAAGTGCCATAGAAAGGCTTTTCATCTTAACTGTGAGTTCCCTAATACTGTTTAGAGGCAGAATGAAACTGGAATGGGTTGTGCAAATCTACTGTCCTGTGATCAATTTATGTACCTAGTCCCATTCCTGGGCTCCTGTGTTTCACTAAGAAAACCTGGAATGGTAACTGAGTAGGGAGCAACGTGTGGAAGAGCTTAAAATTAGTTTTACTATGGATTTTTTTAAATTATGTATGTAATCATGTTGTACATTTAAGTACATTTAGTGCCCTCCCTGACCTGCTGTTTGT
>WAAB01007219.1:0-37414 GCA_013389865.1 Piaya cayana | reverse complement strand
GTTTAGCCTGGAGAAGAGGAGTCTGAGAGGAGACCTCATTTCTCTCTACAATTACCTGAACTGAGGTTGTGGAGAGGAGGGAGCTGGGCTCTTCTCCCAAGTGACAGGGAACAGGACAAGAGGGAATGGCCTCAAGCTCTGCCAGGTTTAATCTAGACATTAGGAGGAATTTTTTCACAGAGAGGGTCATTGGGCATTGGAACAGGCTGCCCAGAGAGGTGGTTGATTCACCTTCCCTGGAGGTGTTTAAGGCATGGGTAGGTGAGGTGCTGAGGGACATGGTTTAGTGTTTGGTAGGAATGGTTGGACTCGATGATTCAGTGGGTCTCTTCCAATCTGGTTATTCTAAGATTCTATTTTTGTAATTCATGGCAAGGCACAGACCCTCAGAAAGAATAAGGTCGGAATTGACCTCTGGACATCACCCAACTGAAACTCTGTGCCTTGTCTCCAGCCACTGGGTGCTACTGAGAAGAGAGTCTGGCTCCATCTTCATTATCTCCCCCAAACTTTCCCCAGTATTTATACAGATGGATGAGATTCCCCTCAGTCTTCCCTTTCACAGGTCAAACTGTCTCAGTTTTCACAGCCTTTCCTCAAATGTTGCATACTCCAAGCCCTTAAATGAACTTTGCAGCCCTTTGTTAGATTCACCCAGTCTGCCCAGGTGTTTTGTACTGGAAAATCTAGAACTGGACCCAGCACTCCAGGTGTTTCTCAGTGAGACTGTTCAGGGGAGAAGGATCACCATCAGCCTGCTGGCATTACTCCTCTTAATGTAGCCTAGAAGGCACCACTTGCAGCAGATTTCCAGCTGAGTTCACAGGAGACTTAACATTTACAAGTGTTGAATGGATGGATAGCATTTCTTATCCGGTATTGAAAGGGGCTTTATGAAACTACATGGCATCCATTGTTACTTGCACCTAGTCTCACTTGTTTTCTCACTAGGTCTCATTTTCTTCTTCTGCTGCTACTTTGACCATTGATGTTGGAAAGGATGTTAAATGGGTCACCTTCTCACTCTGTCTGTTTGTTTGATGTGTTAGCTCTTCCCCAGCCTTCAAACCTCTCTAGCAGTGAGGCTGGAGACTTCTCAGGCTTCTCATCCTCTGCTCTAAAGTTAAAAATATGTACTCCAATCGCCGCTACAGCTTTAAAATAAATGCACAAATATTAATAAGGAAGTACCCAAAATCCACAAATGGATTAAATAGCAGACAGTTTTGCTCTTGTCTCCACAAGGAGCCATTTTTTCCCATACACAACAAAACCTATCTTTTAGCATCTCCAGTCCAAACTAGCCATCACTTGCCAAAAGACAGTGTTATGAGCTATGTTCCACAATAAACAGATCCTACAGAAGTCCTGTTGAAGTTAGGTTTCAGGTATACACAACACCAAGAAGTGTTCTCAAGATGTAAAGCTACCAAGCTGCTGATATGGAGCTGCTGTGTGGTTTTTTATGATCCTATCCACTTGGATGCAAGTAATTCTAATCTATAGTCTATATTAAATAATGTCCAGTACTAGCAGCATTTTGATGAACATAAACAAAAATGAAGAGGAAATTAATCTCATTTGTGTCATTTTAGTTATCATAGTTTTATTAACAATAAGCTGTAATACATTCAATAAAGCTCCAAAACATTGGAAAATCAAGACAATTATTCCTTTTTTTTTCCCAGAAGCACCCCTCCTCACTTTCAGACCAGAGGCCGGGTACTATTTTAATGAGATTTCTGGTTGGGGGCTTTAAAATAAATGAGAACAGTTCATTTAGTAAATCAGCAATTAATATGGATTATATCTGCCTTTTGGGTTTTTAAAGGTTTTGAAATCTAATGTAAAAATTTGTTTTCTTAAGATAATATTCTTTATAAACAACACCCTATCCTTTTATGTTCAATAGGCTGAAGACCTGCAATTTAAGGTAAATAATACAATAATACTACAAAACTCAGGATAGCCAATGTGTCTCATAAATGTATAAATAATGCATGAGTATATGATCACTTTTTAATATCCCCATCTTACAGCTGTAAATTAAAGTTGCAGTAGATTTTTTCTCTCACACACAGAAATATATGAATAATATTTAATTTTCCTGTTAGACCTTTATTAAGAGTGTTTTGCATCTGTAGGCATTTCCAAATTAGCAAATTTCTGTTGACTTCAGGTAATATAAAACAAGTAACTTGACATACCTACTAAAATCTAATAGTGGTGTCATAATGTGGTTTCATCACATCTTTTCATTTTACATTCTTTTTATTTTGATTGCCTTTATTGAACTGCACTTGATGGACATTTAATACACTTGCATTATTCTCTCATGGCCAACCATATCATCTAGCTCTTACAAAAAGTACTAAAACCTCTTTGCTGAAACAACTAGACTTGTGGTAGTTTACCAATTGAAATAATTTCTTAAAAAGAAAACAGATGGAGTGCTATTTTCTAGGAAGATAAATACCTCTTCAACATGGGGAGATAAGTATCAGGGTGGAACTGAGGCTGGAATCTCAAGATTTAGTCCTTAGGTGGTATAGTTACTAGGAAATCCTTATCTTCAGAGAGAAAAGGAAAGAATTTGTGAACTTGTAATACAGATATTATAATAATTTCAATATTATAAAAATATCACTGACCATAACTGAATTCTTAATATGATCTCGTGGACAGTGTTACTGACTGCCTGAGAAGTGGTATTAAAAATTATTTATTGATACTATGGGATTTATAGAACAGTAGACTAGAAAGCTAAACACTCAAGCCTTCAAAGCCTTTATCATTTTAGCTTTTCACAGAACCTTAGGGACACTAATGAACCAGGTTTCTGAACATACCCCTGAGGTATATAACACCAATAAAAATTATCCTTGGATTGACTATACTGGAAAATAATCCAGTTATGAAAGACAAGAAATTACTAGCAGAAGAGATGTCCATGCTAGCTGTATCTGTTCTAACCAGCCCTTGCAGTCTAAGTATAGTCTTTTGTCTGCTATTAACATACCAGAGCTTTTGGCAATGCTAAGTGAGTTTTCCCAAAGTGAGAGTATACCACAAATCTAGACCAAGCACAGTTTCTGGTCAAAGGAAAGGTTTATCTTCTGTTGAGTTCTCAGCATGTCACCATGATTGATATGTCTTGGCTAGAGCAGAATGGAGAAAAGGAGGAGACCTGTTTGCCTTGTATAAAGACACTTAGCCCAGAAAACTGAAAAGGAAAATGAATACAACAACAAAAAAGTAGTTGTCTGACAAGGGTGTAAACCTTGCCTACTGACTGGAGTAGTGGTCACTCAGCTAACAGTTTCTCAATAGAAATCACAGAGGTTACTGCCATTGCATCCCTGCATCCCAGTTGCAATGAGAGAATGTGAAGTTACCAAAGCTTGACTGCATGTCTGTCCATACTTAGATGGATGGAAGTGGAAAATTTTGTCCCCTTCATCACTTATGGGTTATAAATGTGCTTCAACTGCACATCACATGTATAATTCATTGCCTATCCATGTACTGACCAAAAAGGCCAGTCTGAAATAGGATGTTTCCTGTTCACTTTGTATTCTATAACTTCTCTGTTAAACCCAAAATAGCTGGGGAAGGACTTTTCTGATAATGTAACCTCCTTCCAAGAAATAAAAAGCTTCAGGCAGCAGATTAACAGTGATTCCATANAAAGGGAAATAAAACAGTGAGGGATAATTCACTGAGACTGTTTCCATGGTTTAGGTCTGTAGTGCCAGAACTAAAATAACAGTGGTCAAAGATCCTCAGACAGAATGTTTATCCTGACTTACTAATGTCTGGTAGACTCCAACTTAGATATCTTTTTGGGTATTGCAGAATGAAGCATTTATTTTAAAACTGCAGCTATCTCCCCACCCCCAACTCTCCTGAAGTGTGAAACCTGGCTGTTCTGGAAAAGAAAAAAATGGTGAGCTCTTAATATATTTTTTCAGCTGGACAATGTGTATACTTGTGGAATGCATCTGCACAAATACCATACTTGTTTTATATTTGGGAAGTGATATTTCAGTACATGTTCTTGTAAAACAATACTCCATTTTCTGTGGTTTGGGGAGAAGCCAACACAAAATTTAGATTTCTTCCTTTTTCATATAAGAACTCTATAATAAACAAAACTAATTCCATAAAGCAGATTTACAATGCTGCCATTGTGTGGGGTTCAGCGCAACTACAAAATATTACATTGCACAAAATTAGTGCTGCTGAAAATATATGTTGCCAACAGCTTGCATAATTACAAGGAAAGGCAGTTAGTAATGAATTCCTTTTACTCAGAATTCAAATCTCAGGACTGAATGTTGCTCACTATTGCAGTTCAAAGGCAACTATCTCTAGAATTGTTCTTTTAATGTTTGCTCGATGGTTTTAGTTGTTCTTTTCTTGTAGGCACACAATTGTTGTCTTGATCTTTGTGATAAAAAGAACTACACTGGAGCTTTGTAGTGAATCCAGTTGGCTTGGTAATGTGCCCGTAGTCAGAATTCCAAAGTGGGAAGACAAAAGCTTAGAAAATATAAGGCTGAGAGCTGTTTGTTCAGGGCTGTGGGAATCTAACAGAGACCTACGAAACCAATGAGCTCTCTCTGTTACATCCACATTCATAAAATAACTATCCAATTCTACACTCTTTTGTCTTTACTCAAACCAGAGTTCTAACCACACTTTAAACAAATGTGGCAACTTCTTAGTAGCTCCACTCCTGCCAAAATTCCCAGTGTGCTATAATTCTTCCCCTTCATGTTAAAGTTCCATTAGCTTAGCTCATTCAAAGTTGCATTTATTTCCCTAAATAGCTATGCATCAACAGAAAGGGTTTTGCTTAAACAGACAAATGCAAAAGCTGCTTTTAAAAACAAGGGACAGTTTTCACAAGGTTACAAATTACATTCCAAAGATATTTTATGAGGTTTTTCCAGAAGTAAAATTAGAATGCATGTCTGTCATTTATATCTTAATTGAAAACATGACATTGTAGGTTGACTTTGAGTAATCTGTTGCATCTGTAGATCTCAAAAGGCTTTGTAACATACTCTGTAAAAGCTAAGGAGCAGATACTGAGGCACAGAGACTGTGTTCCAATTCAGAGACAGAAAGAGAAACAAAGCACAGAGCTGGCAACAGCAGCTCCGCCATATGTCTTGCTATACTGCTTCACTGAAATGCAAAACAGGAGCAAAGGAGGTAACAGAAGGACAGAGAAGGAGGAAGAATGAAGAAGGGTTGGCTACCTTAGCAGCAGCTGCAGAAACAGCTCGTTCCTGGGTGGCCTTCCTTAAGTGCACCAGCAGTTGACATGATTGATGGAATGACAGCTAGAGCAAATGTGTGGCTGTCATTCCAGATGAACTATATTTGCCTGGGGTATTGTGGTGAGATTTACACCTAGAAGAACCTTTGGAAAATATGAAAGGAACTATACAGGTCCACTGAGCAAAGATAAACTCAGCACAGGTCAGCAAACCCAAGAATATATCAATCGTATTGATTCAAAAGAGAGGCTAGTTGCCCTTCTCAAGTTGTCCAAAAAACTGACATGCAAACATACTTTAACAAAGGTAAGAAACTCTCAATTCCTCAAGCCACAGGAGAAAGTACTGTGGGACCACACCAACAGGCGTTGCCTGTTGGTACAGGCATAGAATAGAATCTTAGAATCATAGAATTGTTCAAGCTGGAAAAGACCTCTGAGATCCTCAAGTACAACTATCAACATAACACCACCATGCCTAACAAACCATATCCCAGGGTCACACGTCTACCTGCTTTTTGAATTCATGCAGGGACAGGGACTCCACCACTTCCTTGGGCAGCCTGTTGCAGTGCTTCACCATTCTTTCAGTAAATAAATATTTCCTAATATCCAATCTAAACCTCCTTTGGTACAGCTTGAGGCCATTTCCTCTCATCCTGTTACTCATTACCTGGGAAAAGAATGAAATGCAGAGGTATTTTAAGTTTTCTCTGCCTTCACTTCTTCCCTTCTGTGATACAACAGAGTGGGAAACTTGAAGGACACCTCTAAGTTACATGGCAAGGTCAACATTTACTGGCAACTTTTTCTTTCCTTTTTTGAACCCAAATATAAGTCAGCACACCAGTCACAAAGTAATACAGGTGATTAAAAAGGCATAGGTGAGATAGGAAAGAGGGGCAATGGTGAAAACTCACCATCTTGATAGGTGGCAGGATATTATCCTTCATAACTCTGAGCTATTAATGTCTGTGGCTTAAAAGAGCTTTCTGCTTTCAGAGGCACTTCTCTGTTTTAGATCAACTTTGCCACAGTTACCCGTGCAGCTGCTCAACCCATCAGTTACTTGAAATCTGTTTAGAATGCTCTTATATTGCACATGGTCCATGAGCCAATAGGCATGCTCACTATTGTGGGCACAAACAAGAACAAGCTGTCTGCCCTCAGAAAGACTTTGTGGTCAATGCCCTTGAATTTGCACCCTTTAATCTATGATCAGGTTGTACATTAGGCCCAAGACTTCAGTATCCCAAACTAACTACTGCCCTCATGGGTTGAACCTCAATGAATTGCAGATTGTCATCAGGATCATGTCACTAGCTGACAAAGGGAACTCAGAACTGGCCTTAATCCAATAGCAGAAAACATCAGGGAGAATCCATAACCAGTATGTCTCCCACCTATTCCTTTGGTTTATTTTGATATAGAAAGATGCCCTGTCTTCTTTCTGTAGAACCATGGGCATGGCTGCTAGTCTATAAAGATCACTTTTTCTGTTTTAATTCACTAGGAGGTAATCCTAAAAAAAGCTGATAGTCAAGAAATTTTTATGTTGAGATGACCCCTGATAGCTGTGAAGAAAACAGTTACCACAGCTTTCAAGGAAAGAGTTCATTAGCAGGTTGTGGACTCTTCTGTCAAGAATTAAATGGCTGGGTAATCTGGCTAAAGAACATGGGGGAAAATACTCTCCTAGTAAGTGATATTAGGAGGAGATCCTTGAATCAGACAGGACTTTTCTAATGCTGTTTTTCTTGACTTATAGTTGTACAGGGTAAAAGCTTGGCGTTATGTACTCAAACGGAAATAGCAAGGAGACTGACTGAATGGAGGCATCTATTAATTTTGCATTGAACAACTACTATCTCAGGGGGAGTTAATTATGATTGAAAAAAGTTATTTTGTGGCTTCTCAATGAGATACAGAAAAATCACTTCAAGGAATCTACTAATAAGAAATAACATTTCCTTTTTAGTTCAAACATCTTGAACTTGTTTAACAGATGATCTGAACTCTTAGTTGCACTCTACCCACAGTTTATTTCTAATAGTTTCAGTAACTTCACTTGCAACACCCAGGTGTCTCCAAAATGAACAACCCTTTTGTCTGTTTTTGTAGTTCTGAAAACCTGGATCAGTTCCTATATGAATAATAAAGAGAAAAAATGTTCATTTGTTGTCTCTGGCACTGCAGTTGGTTAAATATCTTTAAAAATATGACCAAACAGTTCTTGATTCTTACCCATGCAAGAATTTTATTTTCTGTGTTAAAATTACAATATAGTTTCAGCCTCAGTGGCTTAATTGTTGCCTATTTATCTAACCTTACCTCTCTAAGTTTTACAAAAGGCCATTTTATTTCTCATTTGAATTAGTCTAACTGTATTTAGCAAGTGGGCAACATACAAGTAGTACTACACTTGTCATCTTGCTACTCCACACCATCACTACTTATAGGCACTCCAGAAAACATGTAGGCTGCTAGAAGCTTCTCACCAGGCAGGTATCTGTGAAAAATTTTTGTGATCATTTCTTACACTATATCTTCCTAAAATTTATGGTCTGTTTCCACATTGACTGATTTCTCCCTGCAAACATATTTATGCAGTTGCTCAGAATCGTAAACGTTGCTGTTCTCCTTCTTAACTAAAGCATAGTCCTATTGCATTGTACTCAGGTTTCAAGAAGCATTAGGAGTTAATTCATCAAAAGAGCAGATCCTTACACATGTAATGTTAAAGCAACTCAAACACAACATCCCTTGTAACTCTCCAGCTATTTTAATGAAGGTGCATTGTAATGCTCTTGTTTAATTCCCCGTAGTTTCTTTTCAGCCTTTGTATAATGCTGTCCTCACCTATTCACACCTATGACTCTGAATAAGCTCTGTGAAAAACTCGGGCAGATGTGTACTCATTAAACTCTTCAAGAGCTAATTTGAGACCTTCTGTTTAGAATTTCTGGCAAATCTTTTGTGTCTGCTTAGGAATATAGTGAGAGGGTTCTGTACTCCTGGGACATCAAGTCCAGTCTGTCATTGTTATAATTACTCCTCTTCAGAATCACAGAATCACAGAATCACTAGGTTGGAAAAGACTCACTAGATCATCGAGTCCAACCATTCCTATCAAACACTAAACCATGTCCCTCAGCACCTCACCTACCCGTGCCTTAAACACCTCCAGGGAAGGTGAATCAACCACCTCCCTGGGCAGCCTGTTCCAATGCCCAATGACCCTTTCTGTGAAAATTTTTTTCTGATGTCCAGCCTGACCCTCCCCTGGTGGAGCTTGAGGCCATTCCCTCTCATCCTGTTCCCTGTCACATGGGAGAAGAGGTCAGTTCCCTCCTCTCCACAACCTCCTTTCATGTAGTTGTAGGGAGCAATGAGATCTCCTCTCAGACTCCTCTTCTCCAGCCTAAACAACCCCATCTGTCTCAGCCGTTCCTCATAGGGCCTGTTCTCCAGTCCCTTCACCAGCTTTGTTGCTCTTCTCTGGACTCACTCCAGAGCCTCAACATCCTTCTTGTGGTGAGGGGCCCAGAACCGAACACAGGATTCAAGGAGCGGTCTCACCAGTGCTGAGTCCAGAGGGAGAATAACCTCCCTGGACCTGCTGGCCACATCGTTTCTGATCCAAGCCAAGATGTCATTTCACTTCTTGGCCAACTCAACACACTGCTTCTACTACTTAGATTGGCTTTATCAGTTTGGCATCTAGTACTCATGATAGTTAAGATTATCCATTTTTGATAACAGATACAATTTTCTAAACAGTGATATTTGTTAATCTAGCAAAAGTATCTTTAAATTCTGTTGTTCTCTCTTACTTATTGCTGTGTCTTCAATTATTCCTTCATCCAGAATTTGTTCTAAAGCTTTGCAAATTCTTGAGGTTAATCCTTGTTTTGATCACACTCCTCCTTAAATACAAGTATTTAATTTGCACATTGTGTGCCAACCACCCCTCAAGTTGGTAAATTAATTAAAAAAACTGTTAGTAATAATGGACCTGCAGCTTCCTAGGCAATATCTCTCAAGATTCATGGTGAAGTGTTTAACCCATTTATCTTGAGAACTATATGAGTCAAGACGTACTCCAGTCTCATAGCTGCAAGATTTACTTCTACGTGCAAAACATCTCATTTAACTCAAATATTTTTCAGGAAATCGTTTTCTTCAAAACCCTAGTTCTATTTTAGCTAACACCAGGTGTGCATTTTGATTTTTCATGACCAAACTGAAGAATCAATTATTGACTGAGATTTCATTTAAATCAGACAAATGCAAAATCTGTTTTACATTTATCTATGCAAGATGAATAAAATTGTCTTTATAATTCACCACCCAGTTCATGGTATATGGCTGTGAGTGTACATAGCTGCATAGTATGAAATGAATTTCAGAAGTATGATTTTTCTGTTAAAACTGTTTTAAGGTGGTTGTTGAAAGAGAAAGCTTACACTTGTGTATCAGTCTTTCCTTAATCAATCCTAGAAATCTTAAACTGCCTAGAACCTCTCTGTCTCTGTAAAGATAAATGACTAAAAAAAGAAGATCTAGTTCTTACCATTCCCTTGTGTCCCTACAGGATTTTGTTACTAAAAGGAGGACTGATACATGATAAGACATTTTGTCTGTCCCCAGCTGAGATTACTGAGAATGGCAATGTCTGGACTGTAGCAGGCTGAGCTCATCAGTCCTCTGGGAGTTATCTCCTTTTACCTCATTGGTGTCAAATATGGTTTAGAAATCAGTTCAGGTGACTTATTTTATAGGAACACTTTTAATGTTGCCCCTGCTGAAGATCTGTAACAATTCCCTTTCCCACTACTATATCTGTATCTTTTGTGCTTTGACAATTACAACCCCATGTAAACCATTTTATCCAAAGCATCTAACATCCAAACAATGAACAAGGAATCCAGGCATAGTATGCCATGACCATTACACAGCAAAAGAAAGTGAAATCTGGAATAAAGACTCCCTTTAGTGATCAGGTTTGTAGGTATGTATTTTTTTGTAGGTATGTACCATGTATTTTCTAAAGAGTATCATGGTCAAATCAGTCTGCTTGTATGTTCATTGTAGTGTTACTGAATGCTTTGAACACAGACAGTGAACATTACATCAAATGATGTGACAAAAGAAAGTATAGCATGCACTGAAAAACAACAACAAATGAAGCTAACAAAGTGTCCCACGAATCCAAATACAACACATAGAACATTTTCATGTTTATGTTCTTAAAGGCTTTTAAGACACCATGTTTAATTAACAACCCATTTCAGATGTTAACAAATGACTTGAAGGTGTTTATAATATACAGAGATTAAGAGCTGTATGCTTAATTTTCTGAAAAGCAAAATATAATGTAGTTCCAGAAGGAAGATTCTGGGGTAGGATAATCAGTTGCATTGCAGTTGAAATAATATTCTGACTATAATTTATTTTCAGACTGAGGTATTATGTTGTATTCTTACAGAAAGTACACATATGCTTACTTATTAACACTTTCTTATTCAAATTTTTAATTGACTAGAAACTGCTCTTCTGATTGCATCTGTTTCTGTCAAATACACAGATACTTCTCTTTATAGTGCCCTTCCTCCACCAGAGATCTCTGAGCTAATTCATGATACTTGACATTAATCACACGCACAGATCAACAAAGACTTTGCTTTCTTATAAAACCTAATTTAGAACATATTCCTAAATTACTGCTTGTTATTGCAGTCAATTTAATTAGCTAGTTAATGACAATATCTGTTCATAATCCAAGTAGTCACAAACACCAAGTTCAGTAATTAGACTATATAATTCCTTAACAACTCAATTTTATAATGGAAAAATGTGGTAGTTTTAGACAATTTGCTTCTAATACTCTCCTATATTCAAAATCAAGAATTCCTTAGTGTTTTTTTTGACATTCAAAGCTTGAGAGTATTTGGGTTAGAAAGCTCAGTTCCCTCCTGTATTCCACATAAAATTGCATGTAATTTACATTTTCTTTTCTATCATTCGCCCAGACCTTCCTGAGTGTATCCTGTTTATCTAAACATTGAACTGAAAAATCTATTTCAGAACAATTGCAAAAATTTAATCTTTGCTAGAGAAGTATAACAATCAAACAATTAAAAACTACTGTAGCAAGTAATATTTGACCAACAGGGATATTGAATATTGTTTCAATATGTGTGACAAAGGAAGGCATGGCTTAGCATTTAAGACCGTGTTTTAAAAAATCCTCCACAAACCTAACAAAGACAGTACCACAAATCCAAATTGACACTTAAAGTAACCCATGGCAATGAAAAAAAATCCTGTCAAAAAAGCATTAGAATAAGCTAATTTCATTTCTCCCAGCTGTCTGCCTTTCAATTCTTTATCCCTGCTATCAGGTTTGAATAAATTTCATCTCTCACACTAGAAGTAATGAGCAGGCAACGACTTATGAAGCAAAAGAGACCAAGTTGAGACAGAATTAGAATACAATTTTAATGAGACAGAGCTGAGAAAGTGGAAGTGTTACTCTTTTGACAGATTTGGCAAAATACCCAACATTATTTCAAATGCTCTTTCCTCTTTATAGAGAACTGTCATTTTTTTAAAAAACGGGAATACTCAGGAGAATACTTTTAGTAGTATATTGTTAATGTGATTTAAGTGTTGAACTGGTTATTAAAGAATTTGCTAGATAGAAGACAAAGTAGGACCTATATTAAAATTCACTAGAAGTCACACTGGATGACAGAGAAACAGATGAACGAGATGTTCTGCTCTGCCGGTACCCTTCTGGTGATTCAGTCTCTTCAAAGCTTTTCTGTGGCCAGCTGAACAAAAATACATCATCCTCCAGGCGTCTAGAGAAGGAGAACTCATAATAACATTCACAACGATTAGGGCGTAATAACCCATTTTAGCTTTCATGACTCTGTCTCCAGCACCACTCCCACACCAACAACAATTTCAAAAAAGAAGGAGGCTTCAAGAAATTGAGTTCTTCTGCCTAGAAGAAAAAAGAAAACAAGAAAGGCATGGAGGCTCACAGTGTTTTTTAATGAAGCTGGCAGGAAATCATCTTAAGGTCTAGCCATAAGAATAGATGCATTTAATCTGAGAAAGGATTCTGGCACTGAGGAAAAATGAATGGAGGCAATCAAGTAAAGAGTGGCCTTGAACTGAGGGGAAAAAGTTATTTTAAACATATTATGAAATAAAACAAAAACAAACAAAAGTTTTCTTATTGTCTGCATAAGTCTTATGAACATAGTCCTTGTGCCTTCTTTTCAAGTGGTATTCAGAAAATCATCTCCAAAACAGATGTATTAATGGAAGCAGTTGAAAGTATGGTAACTAGAGTATAGAAGTACTACTTTATTTCCTAAATATGCCTACCTAAAATATGCATTTCTCACTTTTACTTGCTTCCTATTTCTTTCTTACATTAAACTAAAAAATGAGTTTAGAGTACAGGTTAAGCCTGCGCATTTCAGGGATCTGAGACTCTGTCTATACTGCCTTTTCCTGACAAACCTGACATCATGCTGGTTACACTCCAAGCTGGCTGGAGGCAAGCCAGCTCTGATCCAAAAGTTGTGTAACTGCTTTAGTGCCTCTTAGTAGGGCTTATTAGCTTGGGCTCCATGCCATACTAATGTGGTTACACAGCTTCTAGTCTGGACCAAGTTCAGGTCTAGTTGGCTTGGAGTGAGTTCTCATTTGCCTGCTTTCAGCTGTGCAGACATTGCCTGACAGAACCACCCTTTGTTACTTTTTAGCACACAAAATCAGCTCATTCTCACTTAAAAATTGATAAGAATGGAAGCCTTTTAAGACGTGTATCACCATTCTTATGTAAAGTTAGTGAAACAAATCAGCAGGTCAGAGTATGTAAAGAGGTATATAGAAAGGGGTTACAGGAAAAAAAATTCAAACTCAATCTCAAATTTCACACAAATACAAATAATGACATCTAGTATCATTAAGCAAAGGAGGGTGTGTAATTTTCCCACAGGAAAAGTAAGAATTTTACAGCCTTAAGCAAAACATGATTCAATATTTCTGATTAATAGTTCATGCACTCCCTACATAAGACTCGCAGTGTTAAAAGAGAAAACTAAGATGTACATGCTATTGTATGAAGCAAAAGTTCCAGAGTGGAATTGTACAAATTTAAGGCCTCTTCCTTTTCGGACTTTTCTTTCAAAATGGTATTCCTCCTTCACATGTGCATTTATTTACCTGAAACCAGTCTGACTTTTTAAATAGGCACATATTGACAGATATGCTGTTGAGGCTGATGAAGTTTTATTTCATGGTTATACAGGTTGCTAAATGTCAGAGTTATGCAAGTCAAGAAGAAGACTAAAGCAGCCATCTGCCTCTTTAGCCTTACAGGAATGCTTTTAACTGAGTTGAGAGTGTATTCTTGAAAAGGTAGCGTGCTGTATAGGACAGCCAGTAATTTTCTTTGACGAGGGTGCTCAATCAAAGCCAAAGTAAAGATGTCATTTTCAGTTTTTCCTTGAAACCTCCTTCCCAGATGAAATGTTACTTGGAACATTCTGGAATCTTCAGATCTCAGAATCTTAAAAAAAGCTACATTTATTTTTGCTGAAGAAAGTCAAGAACACTGAAACAAGACATAGTATGTACTGAAACAGTAGAGATTTGCTTCACAAAGATATTTATCTTTGCTAAAGTAGTCTTCATGTTTAGCAAATTATAGCCACAACTACTGTGTGCACAATTGCATTGGTGGTGAACAGGCTAATGCTTGGAAGGGTGCTGGTCCTGAAGAAGGGAGGTCATATCTCACCTAGAGGGGTCAATTCTCAGATGCACTCCTGCTAACTGCTCACTCCAGAAAAGAGAAACATATTTTACCTCAGGTGTCAGTAACACCTATAGTCAGCAGGCCAACTGCTGTACACAGTGCCCAGCTTCCTTCTTGAGAAATCTCTGTTCTGCCTTGAGTGAAATCAACATTGTAGATCATCTTATCTCAAATAAGGAGAGTCTGAGGGAATTTCAATACTCTAGATTTATATTTTCTGTTGGGAAGCCCATTGAAATCAGTAAGTCTGTCTCATCTCACCAAAGAAACCACATCAAAAATCAAAACAGTGGCACATTTGTTCCATATATGTGTAACTCTTTGAATTTATCATGCCATGATGTTTTGAAAATCATGCCATGAAGACATGGAATAGTGGGCATAAGTTGCTCCTGGGGAGGTTATGATTGTATTCCAGAAGAAAAGTGTTCAACATGAGAACAGTTAAACATTGGAATAAGCTCCCTTGGAAAGTGGTAGTCCACTACACTGGACAGTTTAAAGGCTTGGCTTGAGAGGGTGCCAGGCCATCTCATTTAAACTAAATAAATCAAATAATCTAAAATAAATATTTACATGAAAAGGTCGAGCCAGATGATTCTCTGACCTACATTTTATGATTCTATGATTCTCACTTGCAATAGGCATCTGTCCTGTCTGCCAAGCAGATTCAGAGTGGTTTGATGCTTGACACGACAGGAGAACAGTAAGGCATGTATTATAACTCAGAACCTTTTAAAAGCAAACCACTTTCTTTATCTTAGCCATAGGAATATGAAACAGTCAGAAATGAATAACTAAATAATAAAAGTTACATAGAGTAGGGAAAAAATGATTCAAGCTCATCTTCCAGGAGGTCTTTTATCTTTGGGACTTAAGCGATTGGACTCTTCAGACTCATTTTCTTTATTAACCCTGAGATAACCTGAATATATGAACTCCTCAGCCTCCTTCCAAGCACACATCAATATGTGCTGACGGAAGGAACTCCTGGCAAAATGCTACTCAAACAGGCATCCCATAGGGAGTTTTAGCCAGGAAACTCTGGGCAATGACCCTCCAGACCTATTCAGCACGTCATTGCTGTGAAGTGGTTATAGTCACAGCCTTGTACTCATAGACTTCTGGGGTACCTTGTGATGATACTGCCAGGGAGCTGAAACACTGAATAGAACATTTTCCAGTGATTTGACAAAAGCACAGGATCCTCATGTAAACAGAAGAAACCCTCAAAAGCTTCAGAGAAATTATACTTTAATTATTTTGAAAAGGCAATACAATGTTTAGACTATAAAGTAAAAAACCAAACCAAACCAAATAAACGTATTCTAATAAACCAAAACCAAAACCAAACCAACCAACTCACAAAAAAAGCTAATATTAAGTTAACTCCTATTTTTGTGGCATACAGTTATGTGTTCATAATTCTTCAATCTTTGGCACTCCTTAACAAAGTCAGTGTAACTAATAAGATCCTATCACCACTGGAAAAAACAGTTAGATGAGAAGTTCTGCCCTACAGTATCAGAGGGCATGTCTATGTGTCTGCATCTTTCAGTACATCATAAAAAACAACATTTGAAAAATGACAGATCATTCTTCTGTTTGTTCAAGCTTTTCTTCTCATTCCTAAGGATCTTGGAGCTGTGATTCATATCCATCCCACATCCAAAGTTCAAATACTGAATTTGCATGGAAGAACTATGAGAGTCTGGTAGGGTACAACAGAAAGTTTGACACATAACATAAGTAATATAGTTTCTGAAAGAGAAGCTCAAAAAAGCTGTTAGTTGCCTTTTAAATAGATCTTCACAGTCTGCTTTTTTTCTTCATTCTACACATTGATATAATTCAATCAGATATAAGATATGAAAAGAAATCAGAAATATGAGCAGTTGCCATTGTATTATTGTATTTATTTTTTAATTAATCCATTAAAAAGCAAACATAAAAAGCACTACTCACTTCCCACATCTCCACAGCAAAACCACTTACTGATTGGTTCAATGTTAATGAGATTATAAAAACAGCAAAGTAATTCTGTATTTACTAAGCAAGTTTTTAACTGAAAACTAACAAAAGTACAGCACCAGATCTCTGGTAAGCAAGAAAATGCCAAGAAAATGTAAAGCATAATTTCTTTTCTCTCCTCCTTTGCCCACCCCCACTGCTTCTGCTTTTCCTTTAGTGATTGCTTCCTGTCCATTTTTCCAGTGTGTAAAACAACTGTGATTTGCTGTAAGCAGTCTCTATTTGTACTGAGAACCACACAGCAGGTGCCATTAAAAAAAAAAAAAAAAGCAAAAAAAAAAAGCTAGCAGTAACCCATGAGTCTTATCCCATGACCCTGGAGGGTCATTTTATTCATTACACAATGCACGTGTGAAAGGAGGCTTCCTATGAAAAGGCAAGCAAGCAAGGTACAATGACTTTCTTTTATCACAGGAAAATGCAAGTTTATAAAATACTTCTCTCTCTGAAACAAAATCTTTACAAATAATTGGTTATGTTGAATCTAGAAACGGGTCATGTTCAACAACTGCATGTTATAGTGTGTACTTTTAAGTAGGGTTATGACATGTCAATTTTTTTCCACAGTTATCATGTGATCTTGTGACTTTCATGCTTAATATATGTACAGCTGTCAAAGCATAGTATTTCCCAACAAAAATGAAAATAAAACAATTTCATTCTGATCAAATGTATCACATGAATTCTTACTGCAGTTTATATTTAACATTCCTCTACAAAAAAAAGGATGTGCTTCGAAATCATGTAAGTACTCTCTTAATAAAATTTTAGAGATTCAGTTAAGAGAATTTGCTGGATCTAATTGCAGTTCACCAGTCTCCACCAACCCTCTTTCTACTAAGTCATATTTAGCAGGTTGTTTGAATAAAAAGCCTGAAGGAACTTCCTTAAACAGGATATTTATTTAGCTCTTTCAGGTCTGCCCTTTTCCCTTCCCCCCTCTACTGTTTCCACTGCAGCTCATTGTGAAAACTAGAGCTGTGAAGCATAAAAGATTATGTCCTGATACAAGACTGTACTGGAGTTTTAACCTTCAGTGCTAGGAAGATGGGTCCTAATTGTCCTTCCAAGTATGTGTGACAAAGCTAATTTCAGAATGCCAAAGATAACCCTTGTAGATGACCTAATTACATTCTCAGGAAAGCTATTATTTTTAAGATAAGGTGTTACAGCTCTTGGCTATTTAAAAACTGAAGTTTAAAATTCCTGGAAATGAGGCATCTGCAGATCTTATTCAGTAAGAATTTTCCATTCATGTCAGCTATGTGTATGGAATCAGAAAAAGTGGACTATTATCTTAATTTAGCATGATTAAGCACAAATCTATGTAACAGCTAGAATATTTGTTCCACGCAAATCTGTCAAGTTATTTAAGTATATGTAGTGCATCTTTTATTGAATTAAATACATTACTGAATACACAGGATTAATTGTTGTGTTTAAAATAAAATTGGAGAAATTAAAGATGGGAATTGTCTCCCCTTCGGTTAAGTAATTGTGAGATTATGCATGAGAAGTCATTAGCTATACTGAAAGCGTTCCCAGACTGACCAATTCTCACTACAGTGATAGTGCACTTCACCCTTACAAATCTTGGCTAGAGTGTCGCATTTAAGGTTCTGTAAAATGTGTACCATGTGCTTAACCTAATGTTGAAATAATACTTGGCACTAGTATTGGGGAAATTTTTAAACTGAATTGTCTAAGAAAAAAGCAAATTGTTTATAATGAACATCTGGATGTTAAGATAAGGAGAGGAGCCATTTTCTGAACAAGGTAGTATTGCTCTAAAGAAGCAAAGAAGAAAGAGAAAAGCTCAAGGACAGTTCTGAACAGCTTTGAGCTCTCAGGCCAGTGTGCAAGCTGTTAGATCAGTTGCTGACAGTGGCATGTCTCCTTTGAAGTAAAGGAAACACACACTGACATCTTAACTTGCTAAACTAGACATGGTTGTCATTTCATGCAAGGGAAAAAAGAAGTGGAGAGATGGAGGAATATAAAAATTAAAGAGAAGAAAAAAAAGTCCTATAAGCATACCAAACTGCTTAAGCAGCCAGTGTTCTGTAAGTATTGTACATTCACTTACTTTGGGCGTTGCTTGAAATGGGCTCCATCTGGCAGGTTTTCTGTGTTTGAAGAAAAAAGGCAGGGTTCCCCAAACTCATTACTAAATGGGCTTCACATTTTTCACACTCAGATGGATGTTTTCTTTTCAATATATTCTTTACAATTCTAAAACCCCTAGTGTCCTTTTTTTTCCTGATTCCAAAAAATATGGAATTTTAAGAGCAAATACTTATACCCTATATAAAAACAGAGCAAGCATTTATCTTTTTTGAACATTTCTAAGAAATTCCAACTGACTTTAAATTGTGGGCATTTTAAAAGCAAACATGCTAATAAGCACATTACTTTAGATAGTACATGTAGATTAAAAAAAAAATGCTTCATGAAACTGTTAACTCACTGCACAAGAGGAAAGCAGAACTGAATGAATTCACTTTTTAAAGTGTTAAGATCCTAGTTCAACAATACTAGTACAAACTAAAGACTCTAAAAAAATCATACATACTTTGCAAGACCAGATTAATGCAGTAATTAGTATCACAGGTATAGTCTTTAGCTCAGAAGAGATAATTTTTTCCAGATTTCCCTCACACACCCTACCTTTGCAATCCCTTTTTCGTATCAAAACAATGATTTGCAAAAGGTATTGATTTGCAAGCTGCCCTTAGACATCATCCCTGCTTCCTGTGAGTCCTGCTCCAGTGCTTCACTGAAAGCTGATTTTTCCTTCAAAGGTAGGACTTGATGCAAAAATTCTTGAAACATTCCCAGATCTGCACAGATACTACGATTCTTACAAAAGTTAGTGGGAGTTTTGTGTGACAATTTCCTGCTACATCAAGCAGTACACTAAATAGGAAACATGCAACAAAAAGAAAAGCAAGCATTTTCAGTTGTGTCTTTGATAGCTGAAATATAATTAGTGAAAACAAAGGTGAGAGTATTTAGATCTTCTAGCATTCCTTCTATAGCACAGTTCAATTATGGAATTCTGTGATTTTGGGTATCCACAAATTCTCTTCACAGCCTTCAATTCCCACAGCTCCTTCCAAGAAGTGATTAAAAAACATTTTCAAATGTGAAGCTAACAAAACCATAAACCGAGGCACAAAAAGGCTTCTTTTACTGAATTTGTTAAAGTCACATCAACCTGACAAGCAGGGTCACTGAAGTTCAAACCTCAAATGTTCACATCCCTGAGGAGAATGGGACATTATTAATATTTTTGTATAGAAGAACTCCTGAGTGAAGCAGTCTCTCTCAATGATGAAATGAAAAGGGTATTCCACTGTGTACTGTGAAATATATTATATTTCTTCCACATAGTTGGTTGGGGATCAACTGCCAGCTTCTTCACGGTGTGAGCTCTTGATTGAAGCGCCAGCTGTGTTCAAGGGATTGAAAGAGACCTTGGAAATGGTAAAGCAAGACCCAGTATTCAGAGCTGACAAAACAAAACTGACAAGAGAGGCAATAGCTATTCTTTCTGAGTGCTCATCATAGGAAATGTCATTGAAAAGAAAGAAGAAAGAGAAATAAAAAGGGATAGGAGAAATAAAACAGAGGATTTCGTATGACTTGAATATGCTTTTCTGTTTTCTCACATTATTTTTTTTAATTAAAAAAAGAAATGTAACTTAAATCTTCAAGAAAAATTAAAATGCAGGAGCCAGATGAGAAAAACCTTTTCTTGGTCAAAAACATTCAAGAAGATTTTTATTTGCCATTTGTGTGAATTAGAATTAACTGAGGCTGTGGAGCTGTCTTGATATGTCAGATGTAAAGCAAAAGAAATAATTAAGCCTCACAGAAGAATCATATTTGTAAGGAAGATTTACATCCTTCTAATTCCTACTGGACCAAAATAATTATAGTCCCATTTTAAATAAAACTCTTCACTTCTTAAAGTATGTCTGAGTAACTTATAACTGCTGGAAACTTAAAGTGGTATTTTTGGAGGGCAGGCAGTATCTAAGGTCAGTCTCCATCTGTTATATAAAGACACAAGGTAAAAAGGATGCTCACTTTCCATTTCCAAATGCATGCGAGTTTTTCACTGTGCTTTCAACTTTCAAGACTTTTAACATTTTTTCCCCCTGTTGTTTTTTTTTTTTTGTGTGTGTGTGCAGGCCCATTCTTTGGCAGCCAAAGTGGTGAAATGTCAATTGGTATCCCCCAGAGACTTCATTTCCACTGTCTGACACTGCCAACATCATCATGTGGTTCAGGGTTTATCTTTCCTGCTGTGACTGAGCTGGAAAATCTAAATCAGCCCTGCACAAAAGGTTGAGCAGAGGCCAGCCATAATCAGACAGAAATTATGTATTTTTGACCAAAAGAGAGGAGGAAGGGGGAGGGGAATCACTTTAAAAAGCTATATAGACAATTAATGTCTCAGACTGGCTGCATATAGCATTATGTTTAAGAACCAGTTCAACAAGAAAATGAGAGGAAAAAAGTGTTGTTAGAAGGGCAGTGGTAAAATCTTACCTACCCAGAGCCAGACAGATTTATTTGGGGAAGAAAAGATATACGAAAGATGAAGAGGAATTACAAAGAATATTTCAAATGATTTTGTGTTTGATTCAGTGTCATCACTTATCAGCCTAGACTGACAGCTGGATAAAATCATGCTTTATCTCTAGTCCTACCACTGACCTAATTAACACTGGAACAATATTCTTCATGTCCCTGGACTACCTCATACCTGATTAGTTCACAAGCTCTTTGGAAAAGAAGCATTTTGTTCAGTGTTTTGCCTACCTCTTTTAGAACAGAGTTTCTAAGATGGAACACTTCTAACACAAACAATTTAATAATTATAATACTTTTCAAACACAGATTAATAGTTCTACTCTGATACCAGTATGACATTTTTCTGTGCTTGGTTTACAGGCCAAGACCTTTAACAGCGTATTTGTTCAGCAAAAGATAGAGTGCTAATCTACAGGGACTAGAAATGGCTTTGTCATTTCCTAGATGACAGCTCTTATTTTCCATTGCTTCCTGGCAGAGGAATTACCATGAATCTTCCATCTTTCTCAGCAAGACACTTGCTTATCTAGCTACTGGAAATGCTTTTGTTTAAAATTCCTCTTGTATAACTTTGCCATGGTTAGAAGAAAGGTTGATTGTTTTACAGAGCAGGCTCACACTACACTCTGTCTCTGAGGCATCTGTTATTAAAACAGAAAATAGCTGAGGATTAAAAGACAGTTATTAGGCATAAGACCTTCTTAAAAAATATAAAGAAAAGCAATCTTTTTTTGTAGGGGTTAAGGAATTGTTTTACTTCCTTATTTGAAAAGTAGCATAAATGAGTCAATATTTAAAAGCACACATGAAAATCTGAAGCTTTGGCAAATTCTGGAGCTGGCGTGACTATCTGGACTCAGAGAGGCAGGGCCTAGTCCACACTAGAATCTTGAATTATCAAAAAAGGCAGCCTAATAAAATTGTGCAAGCACACTTAAAGGCAGATTTGGATAAAATGCAGGTTAGAAAGAACCATCAAGATCACCTTTGTGCTTGTGTAATTCTGAAGCCATTCTGTGCAGCAAAAAATTCATTTACAGTACGTGTAAGGTGTTTTAGCATGTCACTAAACTTCCACATTTCATTTGTTTGAGCTAAGAGGTTAGCTGATAAAGATCCTGATAAAAACCACAAACTTCCTGTTTGATTTGGTGTTTTTGTGTTGTATACTGGTTTTGGGGATTATTTTCTTGAATAATACATTGTGACAACTGCTATTCAGTCACTCAGTACACGTGGTCCAGATAATGTTGTCCTAAGATGATATGTACTGTAAATTGTGGTTTATCAATTAATCAACACTATCACTGATTAGAGATCAAACATTGTGGACAATGAGAAGAGTGAAATTGTAATGAAACTAGAATAAACTAGAAATTGCCAACCTTATTTTCGTCTGTCATGAAAGAGGGCAGTAAAATGGGTTGAAATAATTAGAGCTGTATTTGTGCACCCCACTACTAATTTACTAGGGCAGAGGCATTCCTGAGTTAAAATTAGATCTAGCTAAAACATTCATAGTTCATTACTTCATTTTCCCAAATAAATCCAAGGTAAAAAGCATGAAGTCAGTACAGAACATTTAAATTTTAGATGTCATTATTTTTCTTTTTTCTTTTTTTTAAATAGTCTTTTTAACAAAAACTATGAACTCTTTATCATCACAGAAATGTAATTTACAGAACTTAACTGTAAGTCATCTTTAACTGAACAGGTTTCATGTCATTTATGCAGGAACCATAAATAGATTCTGAAGACAGAGAGCTTATTTTCAGTCTCACAGAAAGGGCAACCCTCTGGGTCCCACATATTCACATATATACAGAAAAATCACACCTACGTTACTTCTTGGGAGAGCAATGAAGATTTTCCCTGCTACCCAAAGAACTTGCTTGGGAAATAGCACAGCTTTTTTCCAAGGACAATACCTTGGTGTATGTCTCAGTTTGGCCCAGAATTAAAAAGCTGGTGACATTTTTTCAGAAAGTGGCAGGTACCAAAAACTGATTCAGGAAACTCACTGGTTCATTAAAGTTGTCTCTGTGTGGTATCTTCAGCTCTAGGAATGATTTCATGGTTAGAAGAGATTTTCTACATCAAGGTGGGGTTATCGGTTAGGGTTGGGGTAAATTCAGAGTCTAAGCCATTCAATTTCCTCCTGGTTTTGAGGAGGGACTTGGCTAGGAATCTTACACATTGAAAACTGGATATGCAGTAAAAGCATGAACATTTACACATTCTTAAAACCAAAAGGAAAAGATATTAAAAAAAAGATTGGTAATTATGAGAAACAAAAAATAATTGTGACTTTTTTGTAAGTCAAATTCCTTGTTTGACTCCTTAGCTGCACACCACGCTGCTCCAGTTGCATATTTGGTCCTTTTTTATCTTTCAGAGTAATACTTTTTTCAGGCTGTTCATCGAAATCTACTGTTCACCTTCTTTTTGTTGTATTTCTTTCTTGAATACACATTTTTTTATTTAGCTGTTGTAATTAATCAGCTTTTCCAAAGCAAAATATTGTTTATTTCCAACCTAAGTAACAAAACAAGAACAAAAGGTGCATTAATACAATCCATAAGCCTTTTGTAGACCTCTTCAACCACTCAGCATGTCTTAACAAGAAGAAGTGAAAATTTAGCTATTCAGTCAGATTTCCACACAGAGTAAATTTGCAGGGGCTCTTCTTGTATCTCAATTGTTCTACACTTTCGTGATAGGATATTCAATCTCCAGATGGCATTTTTTTTCTTTCAGTCTTTTCAGTTTGTTCTGAGCTGTCCTTCACCTCACCAATCAATGATTCTGTTTTCTGTGTAACTGCAGGAAATGCACCTGGCTATTTCTGCATTCACAACACAACAAATATTTCCACCATCACAAACCTGTGGTTGTTTCAGAGGTAATTACCTTATGCCTATAGCATTTAAGAATATAATTCTCCGTGAATCTGCCATTCCTTCCTCCTCCCCTCCTGATTTAGCTAGATAAAGAGCAATAACGGATTTTTTTAAAAAACACCATCACAGGGCTTACTGTTGCTCTTTGATTTTTAATTGCTAGCATAGTTAGCCCAAAACTCCATCAACTCTTACTCAGCTGTTACACATCAACAATAGCAACTCCTTTTTGGATAAGCAGGGCCTTCCTTACTTGGACAATCAGACTGTAGGTGTATCAGGACAAGTTTCTCATCTGTCTATGAGCTGTCTTATAAAGAATTTCTGGACACATCCTAGGTCATCACCAGCAGAGTGAAGAGGTCTCATTGTACCTCTCTCCTAGTTGATTGACATTAATTGCTTCACCCATAACCCCTCTGAACACATTGCAAAAGGCATAACTTGTCATTGAGATGTCCACTCTGACTTTATAGACTTTTAACCTGTGTTCCTCAAGACTAGCTTAACACGAGTAACAGAAGAGCCATTCCAAACAGACTGGCTCTGAGAACAAAACACATAATCAAGGAAATAGGGGTTTCTCAGTTCAACTGTAAGTTTTAAGTGTCTTACTGATTAGGAATTGGATTAGAACTAGGGTCTATGTAGGGTCTGTCAGTTATCATGTTTGAGGTTATACATTTCTTTGGGTTTTCACAGTCCTAAAATTGATGGTAGTGTCATATTTCACCAACACAGATCAGATCTGTGAGGAAAACAGTCTTTCTTTTAAGAAAATACCTATTCAGATATAAAAGCAGTTGTTCATTTGATACTATGCACTATAGTAGAATGCACCTAGACTCTTCTGAGAAAACTGTTTCACAAGAGACCATTGCTAGAATTTGTAGGTCCTAGAGGTTCTGAAAACCAGCCTTAATTTTTTTGTAAATGTACATTGATCCAAATTGATCTCCTTAGAATCATGTTCTCTTCAGCTGACAATCACAAAAAAAGTCTTTATTTTTGATCTAGAAGCACCAAATATCAGCTTAAATTTATTTATTTTGCAGGAGCACGACTATACAGTTAGCATCTATATTCAGGCAAATTCAATAGTAGTAACCCACTTTTGCATAGGTCAACTTTAGGCAAAAAAGGGTTAGGATGTCTAGAACAATATTTCTGTGTGACTCTTTATTTTCTTTCTTGTCTTTCTCTTTCTCTTCTTGCCCCCCTCTTTGGCCCAGTTTTCAGTAAAATTGAAATAGAATATGAAAAAGAGAGGGAGTAGAGGGTATTCATGCAAGTTTATGTAGACAGACACTGTAGGCTATCCTTCACCTCCTTCATCTTTATTGAAGGTGAATTCTCCTTCACAATTGCTCTCCTAATAAGTCCCATCTGATTTTAATGACAGGATTTATAGGGTGTTTCTAGACTGTTGTGAACTGCATCCAGCAGCCTGCTGCAGAAATTGTATCCTGCACTGTAAGATCATTTTCACCAGGGGCACAAGTGCTGGCATATCACATAGCAGGGACTATCTTTTTCAGACTTCAAAAGAATTCTTATAAACTATGAAGGCCACTTTCTCCTCCCACCTCTCTTCTTGTGAGACAATTTCATAAATATTTATAGCTAAAGGGCATGTTAGTTACCTTCCACTGCCCATCTGAGTTTGAGAAGGTTCCCCTCCTTTACCAATTATCTAGCATTTGGCACCCTTCCAAATCCACTTCCCTCCGTAAGTGTTCTAATTTGAATTTTTTAATTTGTACTTTGCATGTACAAAGAATATATAGTTACTACCTAGAAGGCTGACAGCTTCAAGTGGTGTATTTGTTAAGAGAATAAGACCAAAGGGAGACAGAGCAAATTTTGTCCCTACGAACTGTAATATTGACACACCAATTTAGAATCCATTCAGCTGAGAAAGACAAGTGATGATTAAAAACATACCTATTATCCTTGTATCAGGTCAACAGTCAAGGTCCAACACCTTCAACACAGATGTTACTGTCACTGTAAGGAATCCAGCTGGTTTAATGTGAAAAATGCAGCTGATCATTCTTTAAAGTGGTCATCTTCAGCTCTGCATGTAAAACAAACGATAAAAGGCAGCAGATCATATATTTATTTGAGACATATATGATGCTAAGTCAACTGATAGTGTACTTGTACATTCTGCTACTGTATCCTTAAGGGTACAGTAAATCAAGAGTGCATATATATATTATGTAGGAGAGGATGTTTCAGATTATGGGAAATGTGGTAAAAGAAGTTCTTTCAGTAAGATAGGATTAATTTTGAAACTCATTCGTGGTACTGGAGTGATGTCATTGCAGGATAGAGCCATCATTCAACAATAGAAGGGCAACATGAATACTTGAAACAATTTAATTCTGTGCTACCTCATTATATTTGGCTGTGGCTTTTTTCACATTAAGAATGGGAACTTTAGTTTTCTTTTTCACAAAACTGTACATTGGATTCATCTTGTTGAATGTTATTGCCAACATATGTTGAAACACTATTTAAACAAAACCCAAAATGAACACAGTCCAAAATATCTAACACAAGCACATATGTGAGTTCCCTGTAATGCCTGAGAGAGCAACTGCTATAAAACTGAATATATTTTAGAACACTGACAGTAAATGGAAGGTAAGAAAAGTCTAAACCCTGCTAGGGTTTAGTATAGCAAAACCAAACCAAAACAAAAAAAGTAGTACTTCCTCAATTCTAACCATTTCTTTGTGGAAGTGCATCTAATAAGTCTTTTTGAAAGAAAAGAAGTATTAGTAAAATAGGAAAGCATTAAAGCAGATGTGTCACAATGAAATTTTGTGTATACAGCTTCTGAAACTCAAGAAATAGCCATTTTATAGGAACTTCTGAGTATATGGACTAATTCAGATCTATTTGTGCAAATAGTAAACAGTAAGGGAAATAGACAATTAGATTCAACTCCTATGAAAATAAATTGACACAGCAGAATTAAAATTACTCTAAAGGATAACATTGTTCTGTTTTCACATGTTATAGATGAAATTCTAGATGCCATTTTGGTGTCCTGTTTGTGTCAAAAGATGCTTAGGAAATCAGTAACAAAATGATAGCATTTGGCAACTTAATACATGCATGTCCACAACTATGGACTTTTAATTCCAAATTAAATGCTAACGTTTTTGCAGATTATAATGGTTCATCAGATGGTATAGTATCAGTAGAAATTTACAAAATAACCAACTCACAAAAGTTTCCTGACTTAAACAAAGCTTGCACAGTTCTACATCCTGTTTTTCTTAAATGAAATAGTAATTTGTAGATATTCTTTTCTTCAATTGGAGTTATTCTGGTAGTTTTTCAGATGTATTATTTTGAGTGGAAAAAATAAATGCATAAATGACATAGGATATTAAGAAGCCATATTTTCTCTATGCCACAGCAAGGCTTTGCATGTGATAACAAGCAACTCATTACAAACCCTACCTCATGCCTTAACCAACCCCCACAGCCTATGTATCCTTTTGCTGTTTGTGAGGTTACCTTCTAAGTAATCAGATTTCAAGATTCAGAGTCATCCTACAGGCAAAGTGAGGCTCCATTTTTAATTTCTAACTGGAAAATGACACTGAGTACCCACTGACATCTCCCCATCACAGCTGTAAGCCCCTACTGCAGAGCTCACTACCATTAACCAAACCTTCTTCAGCACCTGAAGAATAAGGAAGGTATATATAAACAAAAAGTATTTCCAAGTTGCGTATGGAGAGAAGAAGGTGAGGTGGGGCTTCCCTTCTTCACGTGATCTCCTTTTTGACTGTTTCTTTGCCCCATCAATGGAAGAAGAGAGAGTTGCATCTGTAGTGTCTATGCCCTAATATACAACCTTCAGTTCTCTCTGGCAGTGGTCCTTCATGCTATTCACTCACACTGCATCAGCAGGGGGGTACCTTTTAATGTTACTTTCTTCTGTGAAACTTCCTGCAAGTCATCACAGACATTACTTTAGTAATTCAAAGGCAACTACCTTCTTTCCTCAAGCACTGGGGAATGTAAATAGATGCACCCTTTATGTGAAAAAGTATCTTTCCAGTGATTAATTATTTAACTACATTATCAATTATTTAAAATATCTTACATATTAAGTTTGAATTTAGACTTTCAAAACAGATCAGTATAAATAGCAAGCCATAAATGGATAAAATCTTTTTCAAACCATGTTTGATTGCACAATTGCTGCTTGATAGAAACACACACATGGAGCACAAGTACTATACCTGCTTGCAAAATAACAGCTGTGTGTCACTTGCAAATATGATACTACAGCTCTCTATTTCTATTAATTAGTTTTACTGATTTGCAAATAAAACATCTTCTGAAGAATAGTTAATAATTGTGTCTGCTACATTTATAGAATCAAAGAATAGTTGATGTTGAGAGGGATTTCTGAAGGCCATGTGGTCCAAACCCCCTGCCTTAGCAGTGCCACCTTGAGCCAGTTGTCCAGGACAGCTTTCTATATCTCTAAGGACAGAAACACTACAACTTCTCTGGGTAATCTGCCCCAGGTCTTGGTTACCCTCAGAGTGAAAAAATCTTTCCCGATATTCAGAGGGAACATCTGTGTTTCAGTTTGTACCCATTGCTTCTGGTCCTGTTACCTGGCCACCACTGAAAAGAGCCTGTCTCTATTGTCCTTGCATAGAATCAGAGAGTTTGTGTTTGAAAAAGATCAGCTAGTCAACCACATTTGCAATAAGCAGGGGCACCTACAATTAGATTAGGTTGCTTAGAGTGCCATCCAATCTGACCTTGTATGTTCCCATGAATGGGATGTCTACACTTTGTCCAGGTAACCTGTTCCAATGTTTCACCACTCAGTGTGGTGATTTCTCAGACAGTAGTGAAGATTTAGCAACTTACTGAATATCATATACTATATAAAGTGAAAGAAAGGACTTAAAATAGAACTCTGAGGTCCCATGTTGGTGAACTGAGCACAGCTTGTCTTCATACATGCTCTCATACTTAAGAAGAATTTCTTGGAAGTGCTAAGGATGATTATTTTCTTCATTTGTTCTGTCCAAAACTAGATCAATTATTGACAATTAACTAATAGTATGTCAGGAAAATAGTATTTACAAAAAAAAGCACTTTCCCTTGATAAGGATATTATGGTATTTTAGAATTATCTTACTCCATGCTCCTTTGCAGCCTCCACACTGTAATAATCGCCACCCTAACTAAAGCAGTGGTTGAAATATTCTAGCAAACAATAATGTGGAATGCAAACTGAGTTTCCTCCAATCAGAGTTCATCAGGAGTTCGTGTTTCAAAAAGCGAGGAAAAGCAGAAAACAAAAGAAGCCACTCAAGTCTGGCCAACTTCTGAGACAAAGCAAACATTTATTTATCTAATCATCTGATTACTCCCTGTTCCTTCACATTTTTCTCTCACAAGAGGCTGACTCAGAACACAGCTGCCTTCTGATCTCAGCAGTCATAATAAGACCAGGTCCACTGGAAACACAAATATTGGGTTCTGTGCCTGTTTACTTTTGTGTTCTGTTTGCTTTAGCTCTGCTATACCCTCTTGAAACAGTCAGAATTAGTCTTCTAGGTGCATTAGCCATAGTTGTAGGCAGCAGAAAATTAATCATTTCAGGTCTGAATAGTAGCAAGCAGGGGAGCAGGCAATTGAAAATGAAAGGCTAAACAATAGGGTGAAGGTATTCTATTTGATTTCTTCAAACTTAGCCAGTGGGAAAGGAAAAGCAGAGTCTGAAGGAAGAAAACACTTCTACTTTTCTCTTGAGAGTGACATGCCTGCCTATGAAACATTGGAGAACTTATGTGCACATTCATAAACATTTATACACCACACATTTCATAAGGCTAAATGATACCAACAAGGTACAACTCTGTGAGTGGGCCAGTGTCAACAATCATGGTCCTTCCCACATACATTTGAGGAAAAGTGTAAAAGCTACATTAGTGCACTTTGTCTCTTTTCCCTTTGGTGTGCAATGTTTTCATTGTGTGTATGGCAAGCTGTGGCCTTACGGACTTTTGAATAGCTGTTGCAATCTGTTCTTGAGCTTTCTTTGTATTTCCTGTTCTTCGCTAAACAAAAACTCTGCAAAACTTGTTTTGCAAAATGAATTGTACTATACTTTTTTTACTTTTTCTTTTTTTATTTGAAAATAGAACCTGGACAAAAATGCAATAGTCAAATATGAGAGCTCACATTAAACAGAACCCTCATTTTAACTAATGTATGTTGCAAAGAAACCTTCATCCCTTCTGTGTTCTCAGGTATTTTGTTATTACCCTCATATAAGGGAATAAATTTCTTTTTGTTTGTCTCTCTTGACCAGGTTATTCGATCCTTTTCATTTTGATGCAGCCCACTATAATGTTCAAGGTTTCAATTCAGGTTTTTTGTGACATTTGAACAAATCATGTAACTTCTGCAGCTGGCTCAAGAGGTTCTTCTCTTGAAGATGAGGGAGATTTGACAGAGAAAAAGTAGTTGGAAGGGGACTGTACTCCCCTGCCTACTCTGAATTATTCCTGGTGCACTGCATCTTCAGGGTCCTAGAATGACAACTTTGCTTAGCAGGAAATTTCCATGAGGAAATGTACCATGTTATTTTTAGCATGTCATTTTTTAAAACAAAAAGTAACCACTTTCCTGGCAACAAATCCTTAAGATACAAGCCCCAGTCACTTTCCTCATGTCTGTGAGCAGAAAATTCAGAACACCATTCTTGTCTGGAACATCTAGGATTCAGTTAAAAAAGTTGCTTCCATTACCTTCCACAAACCTTCTGGACTGCCTGAAAATTGGCAGAGTTTAGCAACATAATAGGTTCATTCTACTGGATAACAAACATAATGAATAGCTTAAAAAAAGACACGAATTATGTGGAGGTCACTCCGTGCCTTAATAGCATAAATGTCCAAACACAGAACTTGATCCAACCTTAATAATGATTGAAGCATCTGTACCAATGTGTGGTTGGAATTAGCCCTGAAGAGATAATTTCACTCAATTTGATTACATGAAATAATCTTGGAAAAAATAAACACATTTTTGTTTTCCTGAGGGAGCTGTTTTTTTGCATTTGTGCTTAGAACAACAACAAAAAATCAAGCTGTCTATTCTGTAATGAACCTTTTGTGGGTGTTAGCTGATAACTTGGCAATGATGATAGCAAAGATGGTGAAGGGGATGAAGGACACAAATTTATCAAGTTACTGCCAGTCAAGTTGATCTCCTTGGTGAACCTAAGCTTACAGCATCGTATGCAAGCCAGCTTTTCACTTGAGTGGGAAACTGAACAGAAATCACAGCAACTGACAAACATTGTTCTTGTGAAAAACATATGTTCTTATCTCAGAAACCTGTATTAGCTGCACTATGTAAGGTATTAGGAGCTCAAAATTTCTGCTAGTATGCCCATTTCATGCGACCATAAATGTCAAAGTCATGAAGGTTAAATTAAATTAATTGTGAAATAGAAAGACTAAGCTTGATTTTTTTCCTACCAGTTAGGGAGATAAAAAGCAGGCCTCTTCCTTTTGGGCAATCACTATAGTACACTGTATAGTATGTGGCAGAAAATGGTATATCTATAACTCCTATCTAGTGTTCTAAGGTTGATAAAAAATTATACAAATTGATTAAGAAATGTAAATGCATGAGAGAGAGCAATCACAAGTTAACAGGGGGACAGGCAGGAGAAGTAAGACAAGCCATATGTTCCTCTCCTCTTCCTGTGTTTGCTGTTCTCATACAGAGAATTCACTGCCTGACAGATGGAGAGAAGTGTGCTTTACACAAGGTGCAGTGGGTTCCTGTATGAAAGCTTAACATCTAGAGAACAAAGCACAGCAATTATGAGTGCTCTGTATAAAAATCAATGACCCTTATCAGATATATTACAGATGACTTCCAAAGGACTACAGAATAAAATAAAATAATTTTTAAAAAGTCACTGAGCATTACTAACAAAGTAATTTGATCACTGACAATGTCTTATTTCAGTTTCAATGAGAAATGGATGCTAGGAAGAAAACACTGAGTAGCTCAAGAGGCTAGAAGGATATAACTATGCATTTTTAAGAACACTGTTTTAGCAGTTCAGAATTTATCTGTTCCCCTCCCCCTCTGCTATCTCCAGATAGCTACAGTTCTATAATTTAATATTGTTTGCATGAATATGTGGGGTTGATAGATTTAGATACTGTGGATGGATGGCAGGTTTTTCTTTACCATAAATCCTGTCTCACACCAGGCAGCACGAGAGAAGCATTTTGATAGATAACACAAACTGAAGCTTTTTGATAGATAACAAACTCATTAATCACCATCCTATAAGTGCCATAACAAAAATTTTAAAAGTGCCGCTTTCAGCACTTGTAAAATTTTCTTGCTTCCAAGTCACAGCAGCTATTACTCTGTGTTTTTAGACTGGCCTCAGTAGCCATTTAATTATGAAAAAATTACCGGAGGGGGTTAAATTTAGTGTAAGACCAAACAAGGATGAGCTTCACAGTGCTATCATTAATGCCCTCTTCTCAGAGAACACTGGTAGACTTCCAGTTTATTAAAACAACAATCAAAGGCAGATCTCTCTGTATACACAATGAGTCAAGGATGTATCATTTGCTCAACCAGAGCTGTTTGCTAAGGTATAAAAGGAAAAATGCATTTTGGGGGAAATGGTTTGTTCATGAATATCATGCAAAAAATGCTCCACAGTTATGTCTCATACAAATGCAATCTAACCATCATTAAATAAAAACAGGATATCATGTTGTTTTTCCAAAAGCTCTGAGAGCAAGATCAGGAATTAAAATACCATTAAATGATTAACAGATAATTATTGCATAAAGGACCATTAGCATTTGTAAACCTATTTATTTATCTAAAGGTGAAAGAAAATTATTTGTTTGACTGGCATATATCCTAATTTAAAGAAAAAGTCATTAATACACATCTATGTCTGCTTACATGGAAAAATATAAATATATGGAAAACATGTACAATGACAGATACATTACAAGCATACATTTTTATTAAGAATAGAGATTGGAATTTTGGGTTTCCAGCTTGTGAAGTAAATTCTTTGAGATTTTGGTTGTAAGTTCAACTGAGAAGTCCTTCAATAGACAACGTGCTTCAGGAAAGATGGAGGAAGGGGAAGAAAGAATAAAAGAAACAGACACTGGGCTCAGGGGGAAAAAAAAAGCAATGTAAAATGTGAAGTACAGAGTAAAGTGAGTGGAAAACTAAATACACAGAGGGTAAAATCCTGACCCTAATAATGTCACTGGGCATTGTGCCACTGGCTTCAAGGAAGTCAAGATTCCATCCAGAGACTGCTAAAACAAAAATTAAAAAGAATGGCAGAAGCACAGTGTTTAAAGATATGTATGTAGTCTATCATATGTTGGTCACCTATTGGTGGGTAATCTCATTTGGGAGGGATAGCTGTTTTCCTGTTTTCTATGTATAACACAAGCTACTTCATTTAGAAAATGAAAAAAAAATATTCTATTTTTAATTTTCACTAAAATACTATAAATACTGAATTAGTAGAGAAGTACTGAAAAAAAGCAAGCATCGTTTCAAGAGGAGGTGTGCAAGGTGCTTGGAAATGTACTTTAGTGACCTCCAGACAGGTAGGATATCAAAAGCTCAGCCTCTAGGATTTCACACATCCCTAATGAAAACCCTTCCTCCTCTTGTAACACCTGTGATTATATCTCAATAATTTTAGAGGTTAAACAGGATTGCTGTGCATCCAAATGGTAGATAAAGATGTACGGCACACAGACTTCACACTTGAAGACTCCACTTAGCTAGCAGAGCCTCAGGGAGAAGCATCTGTAAAATCTGCTTTGTTTGCAGGCTGTATTTGGTAAATCTGAATCTTTGAAAATGACACAATTGTATTGAATGGTGGCTGTGAGTGAATGCTTGTTGAACTTTTAAGATATGATTCAGAGCAGCACTATGAGAAAAGAGCACAATAACATTAAACACCAGATGGTATTTCAAAGCCCATCAGATACACAGATTCCTTTTTCTTCCTTACAAAAGATCGGCAAGGCCTCATGTCTGAAAAAAAAGCCCATTAAGATAAATGGAGTTGATTTGGTTTTGTCTTGCTAGGTCTATTATAAGAAAGTAATTTGAATGGGTCAAATTACAAACTGCTCTGGATCAAAGAACAACTGCAGTAACAGGTCAAAGTGATCCAAGCTATGTCAACTGGATTAGCATGAAACCCTAAACAGCTGTGCCAAAAATCCTTAGCATGGGGCTTAATAATAATTTACTGAAGTAGTACCTATTTTACACTGAAAGTTAGGAAAGTGCTAGCTGAACAGATTAATCAGAAATCTCTTTCTAGCTTGCCTGAGAAGTTTATGAAAGCAGCACTGGGACCCCTGGTTCAACTGGGACAAGAGTCTCTGCAGCCCATAAGTACCCACAGTCAGGCAGGTGAGGTGAAAGGCAGTACAGTACCACCAAACTCAGTAACATACATTTAGGCAGCTGCTGATTTTGTGCCATGCTAGGGAGGACTTTTATATTTTGAGTCATGTTCGACCTGGGAGGTATTTCTCTGAGGTGCAAGAAATTACCTTTGTGACTTCTTTGATCTATTGGCAGCACCACATTTGTGGACTTGTCTAAGTGATCCGTGTGTGAAGTGTTGTTTGTATGAGCAATTGATGTCAGACGATGCTGGTATTGCAGGCTGAGGGCTGTGTGTGGATACATGTGTATATGAACATCATTGTACCATAGGTAGCAAAGCTTACAATATTACATAGAATGTAAAGACAGGCTTTCAGAGCAAGACTTGTAGGAAAAAAAATTAGAAATGTTTGTGAGGGAGAGTAAGGGAGTGGAAGGGCCAAAGAAAAAGAAAGTTCTCTTGAATCAGCTAATTATTTGGCTGAAAAAAAGAAAGGTTAACTTGCCTGACCCGTCCTCTCCCTATTGCTGATGGCAAAGAAACAAAGAGCAACAGCCTCCACCAGCTGACAAAGACTGTTACTGGCAAAACAGGATAACACAAAAACCTGGCACAGTGTTGCCAAAAGGAGCGGCTTCATCACTAACATCCAAATGTCTTCTGCTGCCTTTTTTTATGTGTAAACAAATGCTGCTAGTGTATCAAGCAAATGACTGACATATATACATTTTCTTGAGAGTCCAGTTAAGGATCTTGCTTGTAGCAGCATTACTCATTGTTAAGTCTAGAGCGGCCAGTTGCTGAGGAAGCAACCATTAGGAAGAATGCACATACCCCACAAATTGCTGTTTACCTTTATTTTTCATTCAACTCAAGTCCTGGCAACAGCTGAGTCACTGAATTAATTTGTCCTCTAATCGTTACACTACTTGACTCTATCACACTCTATCATACACATAACACTTTTTAGGATGCAGGAGGATGTCTACTTTTTCATGTTTAATTCTAGCAGAGACCTCAGGCATCAGAAGTTTTCTGGGAGTGCTAGTGGCCTAGTTTGATGTGAATAAGCAGGTTTTAGTAGGTGATGTATATTTCCTCTCAGCTGCAAACATTTGGGTTTTCTTGAGATTTAGTGCAGAGAAATGTGATGGCTATTCAAACAGATGAGGATGTTGAACCCCTTCCCCCTCACTGGATGATTCCTAACACTTGAACACATCACACAGGAGCAATTAAACTGACAGGGGGTAAAAGCTCTCCTCAGTCCAGATTTACACTGTGTTCCCATTCATAGACAAATCAGCAAACATTTCAAATGCCTTGACTGAGTAATGAATGGGTTCTGGGTTAGTTACTGTGCTGACAGAAGGTTTTAAATTATATTGAGTCAGGCAAGGGGGAAGGTGAATAGGGTAGAATTACAGGAAAGGATTAATAAGGGGTTTCTTGCTGAACATACTGTTGCAGTGTTCTCTCAGTCGCTATACCAAGCAGTCACTGATTTTTGCCTTAAGGACTGTACTTTTATAACCTAAAATATGCCTCCTTAAACAAATCCACATCAGGCAATGTGTCAACACTTCATTGGTTTCAATAGAATTAGTTTCCTAAACACTCTTTTCTGAGGCAATTTTTGTACTTGAAAATGCATTACAAGGAACATTTACTACAACTACAGTACAATGATGTATAATATGACAAACACAGTTTTAATCAGTGCAAGCTGTAACAACAAATACACCACACATATGGTCTCTCTGTCATTCCTTTTCACTCATCTGTACTCATAGTAAAAATCCCTACATTCATCTTTTTACAACCATTAGTTACTACTATTAGATTTAACTATTATGTTGAAGAAAACAAAATGGAACTTTGCAGAAGATGCAGTAACAATTTTTGGATGATGACAGATGCCTGTTTATTAACATTGTGTTCCTGTTGCTCATCATCTATAGTAAAGCATGCCAAGTCATAAAATAATTTTCTTAGAAGAGGGAATATGCTCATAACTTCCATTACACATTGCATGTGAAATCAAATGTCAGTGTGTGCCAGGATTAGCTGGGTCAAATTCATTGAAGGGTCTTAGAGAGTGCCAAGGGCTGTCAAGTTGCTGTATCACTGGCCCTGGCATATCCCACAGCTCAGTCAGCTACTAAAATTACATTAATATGGATGCAGAGATCTGAAAGACCAGAGAAAAAATCTTTTTTTGTTTGCCTGCACATACAGGCTGGTCTTGTTCAAAATGTCATTTTTTGGAGAAATCTTCCCCTAGAATCCCAGGAGCATTCAATAACTGTCGATACCTACAGCAAGTTATTTAACTTTCAGCCCTTGGTTTCTTTCACGGTTTTTGCTTCACTGTTGTGCTATTATTATTAAACTCCCATCTTCTGGCATTTTAAATGATGCTTGCTGGTAGTCTGAACCACATTTTAATTGAATCACAGAATAGTTTGGGTTGGAAAGAACCTTAAAGATCACCCAGTTCTAATGCCCTTGCCATGAGCAGGGATACCTTCCAATTGATCAGGCTGCCCAAGGCTCATCCAACCTGGCCTTGAACACTTCCAGGGATGGGGCAGCCACAGTTTCCCTGGGCAACCCGTGCCAGTGCCTTACCACTCTCATGGTGAAGAATTTCCTTCTTATGTCTAGTCTTAATCTTCCCCTCTTCAAATTATAGTCATTAGTTAGCCATATTCTAAACCTGCTCCTTTCCAATTTATAGCAGTTTACCAAGATCTGTCAGTTCCTGAGATATCCCCAGCTGAGGCAATACAAATAATGAGATAAAAAGTCCTATTTCTTTTATCCTCACTCATAAGCTACATGTAAATTCCCCCTTGTACCCTAAAAACCCAAATCTTTCATGCACCAGGAAGAGTTTTATTCTGTCACTACAGGTGCTGTGGTGTTGCCCTGGGTGAAGTGCATGTAATGATATTTAGTCTGATTATAGGAAGTGTGCCTTTGGTCTAAGCACATAATGCAAAAAAATGTGGTCTTTGCATATAAAATGCAGAGAATCTCTCCCTGCAGTGAACAATGTCAAAGCTGATTGATACTGTCATCAAAATTTACAAGACCTAGAAAAGACATGCCTTTTTACTTTTTTTAAAAATTACTTTCACAAGTTATGGAGAAACTTAAAGAACAGGTTGCCCAGAGAAATTGTCGCTGCCCCATCCTAGACAGTTTTCAAGGCCATCAAGTTGATGATTCTCATGTTGTTGATTCATAGAATCATAGATTCA